>LOND01000628.1:29678-48255 GCA_014220965.1 Paragonimus kellicotti | reverse complement strand
CGATAATCACATCTGACAGTCGTGCCGTTATAACAAAACAGGTTGTGGATGGTCAACAAACAGACGGAAACAAAACGTTCAGTTGGAGTTGAAAAGCATAGATAGTATAGCTTCGATCTGAGTGACTGATTAAAGTATTACGGAACCACTGTCGTGACACTCAGTCTGTCTCAGACAATGTGGACCGAAATGTTCCAGTCTCATCTCAAACCAACTAACGCTCCACTTGTAGGTTTGCACAATCCTACAGATGAAACCCACGTAGCCGAATCGATCGAGGTTGAGCGATTCTCCTTGACTGCTTCATTAAGGGATGTGCCCCTTAAAATCTCTCCTTTGGGCTTGATAATCGCAAATGCATGGATGAGGATTAACGTGGAGTAGGTTTATCGTGGTCCAAGCACGGCTAGGTCGACAGACTGTCAACACCGTTTGATCACCTTCCTTGAACCTCAACGCCTTGTATCTTTGGCGTGTCTCTTGATCCGTAGCGCTGTCTATGGTTCTTCTAGCCACAGTTCTTGACTTACAAACTTGTCCGTTTATTCCGTAAACGGCCTGATCTGATTGGCGTGCCGTATCAATTTAAGTGAGCCAACTTCAGTTACACACACCACTGCCCCTTGAAATCTTCGAATTCGGCCGGGCATCCATGAAGTCATTAGCCCAATGTAGTTCATTGCCAACTTCGAAGGAACAGGGTTGTTCCCCACGTCATCTGTTAATCTGGTGTTCCGTCGAAAAATTTATGTTGGACTGGACAGCTTGAAAGGATGCAGAAGATCATTCGACTTTTTGTGGTCTGTGCCGCGTCAGAGCTACGGCTGTCAACTGGGAGTCATCCGGCGAGTGAGAAGGGACGTTTAAAGGGCGTCCGCCGTGTGTCTCTCCCTTTTGGCTTTTTGAAGAACCCCTTAGAACGTGACCACCCACCGGTCGACCAAGCAATTTTAGTGGGGATGGTAAGGTAGTGATCGTATGTGACTAGTGCCATTCCACTTGCAGTGGTCCACGAATGTACCGGAAGTAAACTGACTTTCGTTGTCTGACACTATTTTCTCCAGTATTGTGAAATACCTGAAGATTTGACACATCTTCCGCACCGTTAATGTTACCGAGGTTGTTTCCATCAGACAAACTCCTGGTCATTTACTGCATACGTTGACAAGCAGTGAGAAGTTTTGGCCGTTCATTATCCCGGCGAAGTCGATGTGCACGCGGGTCCACGTCTGTTAAATCAATGGCCACGACTGCACTTCAGCTTTCAGTGGGAACCTGGCAGCTGGCACAAAAGCAGAATAGTCTTTGCAAAGTTTCTCGATGTTGGATTCCATGTGTAGTCTCAGTACCTTCAACCGAATGATACCAGGACGGCCGTGTTGGAATTGTCCCCAACCTGTGCTCTGAGACTGTATGAGACGATCACATTTTCAGCAAACAGAATGCAAGAATTTATGATAGGAAGAAAATCTCGTTAACTGGAAATACTGTTCTGTCTTACGATCAAAGTGATCTTGAAGCCAGCGGTTGCAAAGATGGCGTTGAGCATTTTGTAACAGTGGTTTTTGTTTTGTCGTTTTGTGTATCATCGACAAAGTTACAAGAATGTTCCTTATTGCCACTTAGTTCACGTCATAATTTGCCGAAATTATAGTAACCGCAATGTTCTGGCTTTGTGGGATAAGCGGAGGAATCGATTGTGGTAAGTTTGCCTGAAATTGGTTGTCGATCAGCACCAGATGATAAAATTGTAGCCAAGGCATAGGACGCCCACCGCTGTAAGCAGTTTGCTGTACATATTGGACAGCATTTTCTAGACCCGGAGTACTAATATCAATGGTCTGAGATTAATCAGTGGGGTGAAATGACGTCCATGAAACGTTTTACGAAATTTTCCCTCACGATTTATACTACCATTGACTCCTTTTCGACATCATCGCGATTCCTGTGCGCTCCAGTTAGCGTTCTGGACCAAGGAGTTGTTGCCATCTCAGAACCATTTTGAAATCGTTGAGATTTGACTGCGTCGATATCTTAGGCTGAGGTACGCGAGGCCGTCCAGATGCTGATTGAAAGGTAGGGATGAACCAGTAGAAGCTTTGATCCCATTGTGGCCTCAGCACTGTGGAAGACATTGAGTAAACCAGTCGCCTAGTGCATTCTTTCCTCAAGAGTTGGTTAGGTGCTTCCCGGGAAATTACGGGTAAGAAGGCACTGCAGTGACTCACCAGTCCCAGAAATGACCTCAACGTTAAGACGTCAGTTAGATGAAGCATTCGTTTGATTGTGTCGCATTGGTTGAGTCTGGGCGGTGACCACGCCAGTGGATTGACATGTTACACTCCTCTGTACGGAAATTAAACACAAATTTTCTAACTCGGTTGAGGACACGGTGTAGTTTTTCGGGCAGATCGTCTGGATTTGTGCCCATCACAATGATATCGAGATATGCTGACACTCTCAGGGCGTCAGTCAGCATCTTTTCCATGGTCTGTTGCATGCTTGCAGGCGCTGATTTCGCCTCAAACTGTGGACGACCGTGCTGGAACAATTCCCGTCGCGCGCTGGATGTCAACGATTCCTTGGATCTTTTGTCGAATTCAGCTTGCAGGTTAGGTTCTACTATATCGAGTTCTACAACCAAGTCCTCAGGAACTAGGACAGGACATTAGTGAATCTCCAACGTAGCATTCAGTTTGGTTGAAGAGTCTACGCACAACGGAATGCAGCCACTTGTCTTTTTAAAAGTGACAATGGCGGGCTGCTTAAGCGGGGTAACTCATAGGCTAGGTGACCTAAGATTTTCGGAGTCTGTTCAATTTTATGTTCACAGTTGGTACAGCGGCAAACAGGATGGGTTGTTTGTGCCAGCAACTAAGTACGACATTCAGACGAAAAGCAAGTATTGTTTTCGCCTTGATACCCTAACCAATACCTTCCTGAGACACGTCATCAAATTTGTCGTGCAACCTCCAAGTCAAGTTCTGGCGACCGTGGTCTTGTTCCTGAAACTTTCACGTTCCCCCACAATTAGCTGAGTGGCATACGCAGATTCAGTCGCTGGATCTAGCCAAAGTCCAGAATACTCATTTTTGGGCGTTAGATAAGTTAACCTGTACATGTACGTATACATCAGCACTCTCGAATTCAAACATTTGACTCTTTAGTTAGCGCCGTTTTTTACTCAAATGGGTTTAGAACTGAGTGCTCTTTCCAGTTGTACGTTGAACAACTAATTTTTTTTACACTTTGTCTCAAGGTTGGTGTGACCTCGGAATTCGTTAAACTTCACTGATTGCCTTGGGACGTGCAGTAAAGTTGGGCCCAAAGGTAGTCAGAACACTGTTCAGAGTTGCTGTTCTCTTTCGGTGATATTTCAGCAGGGAGGATGGGCGGCTAGATTACCGGATGGAACGACAACACATCTCCTTGCCTTAAAATAAGTTACATTGTTGATATTCACACTACTTGATTGAACAGACGACACCCGCATGACCAACATGCAGCCGAGGGCTTCAATAAGAGATTTGCATTGTGCTTCTTGGATCCTCAGTTGAGTTGTCAGGGAGATCAGTGATCAGGCGATGGAATTGGGAAATACGAGTTCTTGAAAAGTCTGCATGTCAGTGCGTACTAGAGGTGGTTCCCCACTGACAGATTGAAACGGGGAAAATGTCGCAGTATCCAAACTGAGATTGCAAATCAAGGTCAGAACGAGTCCTGAAAATTGATACAGAATTAACGGAACCAACATGTTCAGAGAGAACACTACAACCCAAATAATGAGAAAAGGCTGTTTACACTCACGAATGCAATGTCGAACCTATATTTTAAAGGCGTGGCTCCTCAGTGTGTTGCTATTTCCCCTACTGAACGTTATTTGCCAAGGATGATTAGGCTAATTCAGGATCTAGAAACCAAGCATCGCATCGGTTCTGAGTCGACGAAATTCGAAAACGTACGTGCTCAGTGACATCAGTCTCTTCTTCGTAAGGTTTTGGATTTCAGGTCTCGGATTACTTTAATGGTGCGATGTTATACAGTGTCAAAGAACGAGAAGCCAATTTGCAGCCTCACTCTCAAGGTGGGATTGAATGAGGAAGCGGCCGTGGAAAAGTTGGAAACCGGGAGGATCAAACCGGTCCTAAAGACATTTTGGAAACGCTAGGTTATTGATAGCCTATTTTACATTCGGTTCAGAGAGTCCGAGAGAGTCTGCGAAACAAGGTTCCAAAGTCCTAGGTAATGCGTGGTATTCAGTGACCTGCGAATGTGCATAAGGTCTCAGTTATCGACATTCAAGTCGAAGGGGTTTGCTTGGGACCAGGCAACTGGAGGGTTAAGTTTATTTTACGAAATAGCATACTCATCATCAATGTTGAATGCACGTCGAATTCGAAAGTTATCAGCAAACGATAACAGAAAAAGCTATCATAGAAACGCACGACAAACTAATTTTTTGAGTACCCGAGTGAAGTAAGACCTGCGGGTAATAAACACAAATTTAGGGGCACTCGGTGTAGACGATTGGCAAGATATTCCTCTAGCCAATGAATAAGATTACCTTGTAACCCATAGTACAAAAACTTTGTGATTAAAAAGTCATGTCTCACACATTCAAATGCTTTGACGAATTCAGTGTTTACTACGTTGGTGTTATGGTCTCGATCAACTGTTTTGATGTACTATGCGATGGCTATCAACAAATTCGTGATGCATGAACGACCATTGCAAAACCACGCCACACGTTTGTAAGGAAGTCGCAAGATTTCAGGTTACTATGGGACGAGTCATATCCGAACGCCCATAGAATTCCCTAGACGCCTGATCGCAAGGCTATTGGTTTTTACATACTGGAAAGAGTTCGTCTGCTATTTTTGAAAACCGGTGTGATATTCGCGAGTTCCAAGCTGCTGGATACCACTTAGTGAACGACCGATTGTTTAAATGATAGACTAAATGAGTCAACATGTCGTTCAGCTGCGTCGTGCAAGGCCTTAAGAGATACGCCATCAAGGTCATTTGAACTGTCCCCAAGACGTCTGAGTTAACTGTACACCATTGTTGTAGAATTGTCCACAGTGCGGCCAAGTCCGTTGACAAGGCAAACCCAGGGAGTTGAGAGTGGGTGCGCAGGTTGTAGTTGGGAAACTCAGCGGGAACATTAGTCGTTACTGTATCAGGATTAGTTGGACTTGACAGGCCTTGGTGTTGGAAAACTCTAGCATTTGTCTTGTAGATTAAAGATACAAATCAGACAATGTTAGTCAGATGGGCGACAACGTTGCTGGTAACAGATTGTTAGTAGTGAACGTAGTCCCCGCGGATTATCGAGGTACACCGATTTCAAGTAGCAGCGCATATCTTCTGGTTACCTTCAGATTTAGCTAAGTAGGAGCACTTCCAAACATGTCGCTTATTTGGAGTAAGTTCAGGAGTAGGATAACATAGTTGGAGTGGAGGCTTTTTCCGTTTAGTGGCTGAGAGTAGCGAAAATTCACTAACGGCTGTGGAAATAGCAGTAGTTAGCTTCTCCAAGAGATTATCAACTGAGTGAAGGAGAACAAATTTCTCTGTAGATTTAGCTGCCACGTAGCCACCAGCCACTGGACAGATAAGACTGATACTGCAGATGAAGTCAGATAAAACGACTGTCTGAACACTTAGTCGAAGTAGTATGTTGGTCTCGATATCATCAACCGTCAACTCTTCGTTTATAACAGCCTAGGACAAATGCAACAGGTTGTGATTAGTGTGCCATCCAGTGGAACCAGAGATGTTTTCCCAGTGCGCTGATCAGGTGGAAAGTTCGCGCGTGCACATAATTTTCGGAGCCTGCACATGAGGACATCAAAAATCAATTTATAGTAAGTTAAGTTCACCCATCAGGAAGATGTGAAAGATATAAGAGTATTACTACTTCCACCGCAGATAATGTGAGTTCATTTTTTGTGTAATATAGAGATGACCAGAAATAATTAGTTGAGTTCTGATTCAACATGTTTCTGGATTGGTAGCTAGTACTAAACTACTAAAATGGAAGGTTTCGAAGAAAGCAAGACACAAAACACCATCAAACTAAATTCAGTCCATCCAGCTCGTAGAGTAACCATATGTTACGTGACAAGCCTAGAATCTGGATAGGATGTGGTCAGCTTAGACTAAGCAATGACAACAATTCGGAGGTTCTTGGAAGAAGAACAAAGCACATAGCGCTCAACTAATTTGTTGACTAGATCAAGCGCATGAAGGCAAAAATACTCACCGGAGTGGATGGTAAGCAAATGAATATTATTCTTGGATCGTGTGTGAGGTAGTTCTTCCACATTACTATCATATGGACTGTGGTCACCAAATCCTTAATGGGCGTCACAAAGCGACTAGTTCTGCAGCGGTAACTTGTACCTAATAACTCCTGCATTTTTTGGAACAACCGGGCAAAACCGGAATTCCATAAAGACAAGACAGCGTTGGTAACGGAACTGTTTCAGTTTATACGATGCCATTTCTTGAGAGATAACGGAAATTTTAAGAAGTCACGGACGAATTTCGTCTGGTTTTGAACCGGGATGTAGAATGTGATGAATAGACTGTACTTGAACGTTATTTGATTTAAACGCAGCTTATGAGAATATCTATTGTTCCAAGTCATCGTCAGAAGAATCGGAGTAGCATCTAACCCTATTAATGAGAGATCGATCCATGACACGAGATTTCTTGCAAACCAGCTCACGCCTTTTGCGTCCCGACTAGAGGATAGTGAAGTATATCAAGCTACAGCGTTGTTTAGCAGTCTGTGTGTGACTAAAACATTTTCTGTCATATCGGTATCCAAACATACAACAGGCGATAGCCGGGGTTTATCAGTAGGCGCAGAATTGAGTTTTATGGTTAATCGCATAGAAGAAATCGGGTTACAAGACTCAAAATGCAGTTTTTCGTGTAGACAATCCTCCAGGGCTCGCAACCATGCTAGTTGTGGGGCTTTAAGCAACTGGCAATGAATTCCTGAAGGTACCAAACAATTACAAACTCCTCGTGCACACCACAGTGACGGTATCGATGCAATTAGACTTCACACCCTTGTCAACGGAGACACCTCAAGCATTGCGATCGAGATTCTTAGTTAAGACCTAACAGAGCACCGTGGATTTTGTTTTGTATCTGAGTGTGCGAGATAAGTGGATTAGTAATGGCTACTGGGCCTGGTCTTTTCAAAACAACCATGGTAACTGTCTTTGAATCAGTTCCTGAAACAACAGATATATACGAAATTGTGTCTGTTTCATTTTCATTACAATATTTACTGATTGAATGTAATAGATCAGTAGATTTTGAATCCACTGCAGCAAATCCAGTGCTAGCCACAGAAATAGTAATCTGTCTAACTGTCCTACAACAGAGGCAAACATGATGTATATGGTCTAGGTCTGTTGATGCTAAAGTTTTACATATCGCTACAAGCATGCCAAGACACTAGACGTAAAACCACATATCGCAAAGGAGCCTCTGTCCATAAGTGGTCCTCGGAGCAGGCGAACATTACACACCACTTACAGTTAGGTCGTTTCATCATCACTGATATGAAAATACTCACCTAGAACGGACTAATCAAGCTATCGGAGCAAGTAATGTCATAGAAGCCCATAAAGTCTTGAATAAACCAGTCAAACTGAATTTCAGATCAGTTACCAGACAGAAGGTGTGAATTTGTCGTAAACGCTAAATGTGAATGCTAATTACACATAAGAACAGCGATTACACGCCGAACCACATTCCTCGAATCTCGAACTTCACAGGGAAGATGAATGAACCGATGAGCAGAATGCTTCTCTGTAGTAAGATACAAAAAAGACTAAGGGCAAATCCGCACAGTGTCAGGTCACATACACGTGAGTGCCATGTGGCCAGCGAGCCCATGATCCTTCGATCAATGAGAAAAAGACGTGAATTAAAAAATAGGTTACCGTGAAACCGTCGAAACTCTGGTGGATACATAATCAAGATGTTGGAGTTGCGAATTATACACCCACTGCCTCAGGTCATGACTCATGTTGGTATAGCGTACTCGTTGAAGCCACGATCAATTGGTGAACGTGTCTTCTTCAAGCTACTATTACAAATTTTATCATCGCTGGCCACAAGGAGCGACTTTAAAAATACTCCATAAAGTGTTTGAGATTCTTTTTGTATTTGCGAGTGCAAAGTTCCGTTTTATCATCTAAAAACTGGTGGACGCTTTTTGCAGCTATTTGCTATAGGGTGAAAAATGAGTCAGACTTCATCTGTATATCTAGGTCTCTCCACAGATCGATTTTCGCAATGTCTACTGCGTTGAGCGAACTATGAATTACAAACGTATTACCAAACTGCCCTTCGGGGTGACATGCATGCGCACATTTATTGCCAATGAGGGTGAGACGCCAATAACTTGGCCAGTGGTAATCACATCAAGATCAGTCTGCAGTGCACTTGGATCAATAGCAATCCGGGTCCGACACTAATTCGTTTTCCCAGGTACGAATTTACCAGACGCGAAATGTAAAAAGGCCGTTGAGAGGAGAGACCGAATATTTATTACACGAAATATACAGAAGGTCTCTTATAGCGCTAGAAATGGCACCGACACGTAAATCAGCTAGGGAGGCTAGAGACCGGCCGTCGACGAGCGAGTAAACCGGAAGAGTGTGACACACGTGTGTGTTCGGGTACGCGCCACAGTCACATGGCATGCAGACAAACAATCGGACAGCATGCATCATGCGAACTTTCTTAATAGCCTAGGTACAATATGCAACTATGAGTTTTGGAACTATTTTACACATCATACCGCAGGCAGGCCAGTGAAATCTCCAGGTCGCTACGACTGTTCTGTCTTCCAGGTGAATTTTTTGGGATAGATCAAACGTGGACGGAATTTGACCAATAAAGTGCCGTGTTAGAAAGCCTACATGTTGTTTTCGCCCCTTCCGCCTTGTCTAGGTAGACAAGAGAGTCGAAAATCTGTACTCACAGTCCGAATGAGACATAGATGACCAGTTTACCTTGTATGCACTGAAGCTACCCATAACAGATAGATGAAAAAACACTGGATTTCCAGGTAGTTTTTAGTTTTTGGAGAAGAATATTATAATCGGACTTTTTGTACGAGATTGTACAACAGATAACCCTCACTGTGTTGGTTACATATTGCTAGTCGACACCACAGCAGATCAGATTTACCTGAGAACGGAAGTTCCTCGATGATCGTGGATATGAGCAGACTAAATAAGAAAGGTTAAAGAATCATCTTTCTGTCTCGGGCGGAGCTGCTTCTGTAAGCTGAACATCAGAAGACACTTATTTTGTTGCCACTGATGTAAGAAGTAGACTTCGTCTCCATGAACACAAATATGTGGGATTGAATGCCAGGAATCAACCAGCTGATCTAGGGTAATTCATTGAATCGACTCAAATGCTCAAGATCTATTTCCTCTTTGCCTCTGCGAGAAAAGAGCAGGGAGAGTACACAGAAGAGCTTAGGAGATAGGAGCTGAGATTCAGGGGTGACTGTAGACAGCGGTGGGTTCGAAACCGGTTTGTTCTACCGAGTTTCCATGATAATCTTCTTGTGCGGTCGCGGGACTGTCACTTTCATCTACTTGTAAGTCACTGTCATTACGGGACACTTAACCAGTAGTTTATAAGTTGCAAATTGTCGTCTTTATGATCCTTTTATGGATTTCATTTTTGATGGGTGATTGAAAGTTTTCCGCTCAAGACATTGTGACTGTTTCATCTGTTGGGAATGAAACTTCAAAGAAGGCGATAAGCTGGGTGATGTGAAGCTCCCAGCAGAAACACTTAGTGAGGCAAACCAAAGAAAAGTCTGTTGACTCGTTGGAGGTGTTGCTAACAGGATTCTTCAGTTCTGAGTTCTTGGAACAAAACAAGTTTATGAAGGGCCGCTTAGCAGACTTCAGAGCGGGTTACAAGGACGGTGGTTTTGTGAGCCAGTCTATTGTCCTAAATGCTTTTACTCCTGCTTTCAGGGCTGACGTCAATAGATGTGGGGTCCCCATTTTCTAATTCAGGCACATGTTTGAGCACAGAATTTGCGGAGGGTAGAAACTACCATCGTAGTGCTCAAATGGTGCATACGATCGACCTAGCTATGTGCTTCGGTTTTTGCCAACTGACGGAATTTAGAGCTAATGGTTTTTTTATAGGTCTTGCTTCAGGGCTAAACTTAACAGATTAAGTTACCAGAAGACCAGGCGACATTTTGGTGGACTTCGTGCACGGTCAGCTTGCAACCACAAGGTTTGTGATATCGGTGAATAAATAATGTGCCAGAGTTGATATAGCTAGTTCAGTTAGAGAAGAGGTTGCAGGGACTTGTTCTCATAGAACAATTCTGCTGTCTCTGATAGCCTTTCTTGTTTGTGATGGCTTATACCATCTGTGCAGCTAAGAAGGTTACTGCTTCTTGGGTTACAATAGCACTAGGATAACAATGGAAATGTATTCATTTAAGGACTCTAATTTCGAGTTCACTTTCGATAG
Organism: Paragonimus kellicotti; assembly: GCA_014220965.1. Taxonomy (NCBI): domain Eukaryota; kingdom Metazoa; phylum Platyhelminthes; class Trematoda; order Plagiorchiida; family Troglotrematidae; genus Paragonimus; species Paragonimus kellicotti. The sequence continues at coordinate 37,710 of LOND01000628.1, read as the reverse complement.
AGCACCATAATAGCAGTTGCAGGTTTTCTGCTTAGGTTCACTTTTCGTGATGCGCACCTGGCCAGCCGAGGGCACCGTGGTTCTTCGGCTTTTGTTAAACCTACTGCTCATGAAGAGAAGAGATCTCGGAAGATGCCAGCCGCTTGAACCGGTTTTCTCAGAGGCTAACCTGCCTGATTTATTTTAGCCTGTGGCAAATGTGGCACTGCAGACCGTTTTATACGAATATTTTGTACTTGTAGAGACCGAAAGTGCCTGTCACCTTGGGGATTGTTTGTTGAATTTCAGCAATACTGAAACTGACGCTGGTCACTGTCAATACAAATAGACACAATATAAAATAGTGATACAGACAAAGATAAAACTCAATTTACACGATGTTTATAAAACAGGGGGATAATGGAGTAAAATGTGAGTGCATAATGACCTCAGGGAAATTTGAGTCACATCTCGATTTATCGATGTTGCTCAACTCACAATAAAACCTGTCGCAACCTGACATACATTATTCAGTCTTGCTTACTAGTGAATGTTTCCGATAGCTCAGGATGAACCATGACGTCTGTAATTTGCCCCGATATTGCCTGCAATGAATGTCCACAAGTATACCAAAAACCCCAGTGACGTTCTGCCTGTATCAGGTGCACTTCTTCACTATGCACACTTCTATCGTGTCGGACGATTGTCATACTCTAACGGGTTATCAGAAACAATTTCACTTCCTGTTTGTGCCTACCGGACAGTTGATCGCTATTTTTAGAATGTTCGGTCGCTCAATTTGACTGCCCTACAGTAGTGACTACAGATTATGACTCCCGTATCGGAGGATCATCCCTAGATCTTCTGAATACCCTTGAGTGAAGACACATACTCATCATCGCCCACCATTCAAAATCTAACGGGATGGTAGACCGTTTCAATTGCCAACTGAAAGCTGTCCTTAGCACGCGGTACTACCCTTCATGGCAAGAGACTTTGTCACTGGTTCTGTTGCGGTTGCGCAACACCATCAAGAGAGGCAAGAGCCAAGTCAGCTTGTCTATGATTGAACTTTGTGCTTTCTTCGTCAGTCAAGCCTGGCGATTACGAATCGTATGTGGCACATTCGCTGAACCACATAACGATTACGGGACAGTCGACACCCTGTTAACTCTCCTTGTTCTCACTTTTTTGTACGCGTAGACGGCTCATGTAATTCTCTGTAGCCGTCGTTTACACACCCACTCTGTGTGCCGCAACGAGTCCAAAATTCCTTCACATTCGAGTGTGATGCAAACCAAGAGTTTGTTTCAGTTGAAAGAGTATACCTCCCGTTTATGGAGGAAAGTGGGCCAGATTTTCCACCGGAGCCTCCAGCTTCGCTGTCCCCTCGCAAACGTAGCAGTCCTACCGTAAACACCACATATGTTAACTCTACACCTACAAATTTCCAACGCGATCGACTGGGTGTAAGCTGATGATAGTCAGTAAGATTCGTTGAATATGTTGACGTCTTTCACGTATAAGGAGTTTGTGCTATTTGCGCAGAATCGTAACATCACTGGTATCAAACGTTTAAATTTATTATGCACCTACATTTTGCCCCATTTTCTGAAGCTTTTTGTGAAAATTTTGATGACTCGAATTGTGGTAATTATTGTATGAAAAAAAAGTTAACAAATCTCTAGAAACACTTTGTGGTTAGACTGTCCGCCTATAGAATGAACCCGTTTTTCCCCTAGTGCCAATACTTCGCCATTCATTCAGCTTTAGATCCCGTTGATTTAGTGCATTGGAAGAAAAAAACCAGTAGGTTATATAGAACAAAGGTATTTTAAATATAAGTTAGTCAACTTATTCTGGTAGAAACTGTTTGTCAATCGCCATGTTATCTACCAAAAACAATGCTTATCGGCATCAACTATTTTTGTTATGTAACACAAAAGATCGATACTGCCTTGACAATTTTTGAATAAATACGTTCTACCTTAATGGTCACAGTTCGCACGATTATTGTGTTTTTTTCGTAGATCTCGTTTATCGGTTGTCTCTTGTTTTTCAGTTTGGATCCCTCAACTCCGTTTCGTGCGAGAAAATAGTTTATACCGTTTACACATGGGAAACTTCACGCCGAACAAACAAATCGGACGACTGTTTTCAACAAATTTTTCATGCCATTTACATTAACTAACGTCGAATTTCTTTAGTTTTTAACTTCTTTGGCCTTTTTTTGACATCACCTTTTTACCATACCAGAAACATTTCCTACACAAAACTTGTAAACAACACAATGATCTGACAGTACATTGTGAGATCAAATCTCCTGTATCTGAGTAATTTGCTCATTATTATGCATGTCCAATTGTAACGTGAGTTACATCCCCATTTCTTGCTACTAAGCTTATTTTTTTCTTGCAAATGTAGCACACAAATCCACTGAATAATATACATTATTCTCAATAATATTATTTTTAGAATACTGGGTCAACCGTTCATGGTCACCTGTGACCAATTTGGTCTCTAAGACATTCTGGCCCGTCACACCAGAGCTTCTATTGTAAAGTGTTCACCTTTGGATAATTTCATATGTAATATGTAGAGTTTTTATTTCGTTGGATGCAGTTCCATCAAGTAGGCTGAATAATTTCACATTTAACTAACAGACGAACAATAACACATATGAGGTATTCTCTGCTAGTGATGTTGAATCGTAACAACACAATCAGTGAATCAACCCAAAAGGTTGGAAAGAGCTGGTTGATTTTACCTGTGACATTTGATTTCGAATAAAACGTACCTCTCAGACACTAGTTGATAGCTCCAGACAGGATATTGAGACTGACTCAATTGGTGACACTTTCCGTTTGCTGATACTTGCTTACATATGAGTTTTATTTGGTCAAATTCTGACCTCACATACACAACTGTTCTGTATTCTGGCTAAAGGTTATCACAAAATATAATGGAGTTCAGTCTGCTTTAATCCTTTCACAGCTGAGAGGTATGATACACCTTTGTTTACTGAATTAAGCGGTAAGATACATTTTTATCCAGTCTCCGTAGGCTTTCGTAACATCCTTGTGAATTAGTCATCTCACTTGAGTTTTATTCTGTGTAATAGCACCAAAAGTACTCCGGATGGTACTAAAATCTGAACAAGAAAACCTAAACTATTGTACAAAGAATTCGTACATAATACTATGCTTTTTTAGCCTTCGACTTGAATGCTACTCCACGCTGGACTTCAAACATACCCTCTCGTAAATAACGATCCAAGCTTAAAGTTCGATTGTGTTCACGATGAGCAAAGCTCATTGATTGGCATAGTAAAGTTGATTTGTTACACTTAGTGTCTAGGACCCCGTTTGATATTAGATACTCATCTAGGAATTATGAATACTTGGCACTGCCGGGACTAGAACTTTGGCTACGCTTTCACGAGACAACCGTGTTGACCACTGCGTCATTGACCATTGGTCACCATTGGTCAACACGGTTGCCTCATGAAAGCGTGGCCGGAGTTCTAGTCCCGGCAGTGGCAAGGATATGCACTACTGACGAGCTCTAATGAGAGCGAAACTCGAGTCTAGTGCTTCTTTTCGAAAGGGGCCGACTGGAAAGTCTATGGGAATGCGACAGCTGCGATCAATTGTGGGTGATGTTCAACTTGAAATTAACCAAATCCCCGACTACTCATCAGTAATTTTGAATCCGTCATGCAATAAGATTATCCTCATTTCACCAACAGTATAGAAGGGTCTCATGTATATCCTCTAACAAACCGAGATATTCTTTGTCCTACACCCATTTACGCAGTTTCCTCTGCTAGTACAAACCAATTCTGCTGATTTCCAGTAGTGTAAAGTTTGCAAAAACAGGTAAAGATGTTGCTGAAAAGAAAGAACAACTATTTGAAACTTCTTTATTCTCTGATTAGTATCGCCTTCGGGTTACACTGAGGGGATTGTGAATTGAAAGAACATCTTTTCGAATTCTGCTACCAACGTAGCGGAATTCCAGTCAAATCAGCCACTATACTTGAACATTGCATAGCTGAAAACTAAGTGATATCGCTTTGACTTTAGCTTCAAGACGTCGCTCGAAATTGAAATATTTTGAGTTCTAGTTTGACTGTGTACCTAATTTTGCTACCAGAAACGTCTTACCGCGTACTCCATTGCCTATCCCATTAACACTTCCCGATTTGTATCGCCAACTCGCAAACTGAAGGTCTACCAGACCCCAATATCGCTGATATTAAAACCGCTTGTTATCTGGCTGAGTCTCGCAACAGCAGCCTGCGCAGCAGCTTTCAATTTCCCGGCTTTGACTTGTCACTAAAGTTGATCGCACAGTGGATAGTTCCTCATCAGTGATGTTCAGTCAGCTCAGACGACACGAGGACAGCTAAGCTGACCTCCACGCCGTATTTTCTGCAGTCATGTATGAAGCGGCCGAACGGTATGTTAACCCCTTAATCCACTGTTTATACAATCATTCGCTCGGCAGGTTGAAGCTTGATATGCCCGCGTGATGCGTCATCGACTGTTCTACGCACACACAGTGTGCGTTCATCAATCAATCGCCATTTGGAGTGGTCATCTCATCAATCCTGGGAAGTAAACGTACAGAAGTGTCTTGTTTACACAGTCCGCATTGCTTTACGTTGAATTTAATGTTCTATACCTGATTGTGTTGATGATGTTGCTGTTGTTGTTATTGCTGCAACAAACTGTTTGATCAGTCTAGTGTCATTCTGTTAAGCAGTGAACATAACAGAAGCCTCGAACACCACATCTTTCCGAAAGTGGCATGCGAGTGGGTACCAACCAATCGCCTTGCGATCATGCATCTTGAAAATTCTAGGGACGCTTGTATGCAACCCGCTCCATAGTTACCTGACATATTGTGACTTACTCATCAATATGCGACGTGATTTTTGCAATGGTCATTCGTGCATCACGAATTCGCTGACAGCCACTGTATAGTGGATCAAAGTAGCTGATCGAGACCATGACAATAACGCAGTAAACATGGAATGTTGTTGTTGTTGTTGTTGTTGTTGTTGTTGTTAATTTAACAGGCAAATCTAAAGCGATAGCTTCAGTAACGTGTCAGACTCCTGAACCTGGTTCTTTCATCGTGGAACCACTGATAGAAAGCGTTCTTCCATATTAACTGTTCTAGCGGCAATCCTGTAACTAGAGATAACACGAAGATGCTGATGAATTTCTAATTTAACGATTAATAAAGACTGGTAAGGAGTATTTCATCTTTCGGGATGAACTTTACATTCGAATTACTCGGTATCAAGAAAACTTGATGGAGTTTTACGTCGGTAACTGGAAAGTGACGCATAGTCATTGTTTACTTAATACTGCATATTAACCCAGCGGTTGTCCGCATCAGGCAGTTTTGTTGAGGAGGACTTGGGAACCTTTGTTGTGCGCACTCTCCTGAGCACCCTGAATGCTGAAACGAATGTGAAATTGGTTAGCAACATTGACGTGATTGTAATTCACCTGAATGCTACTGTCTAACCCCATCAAAGCTTGGAGCGGTATGCTGATTAAACTAGTTACCCTTGATATTTTATTTCATGGCGCATAAAGTCATTTTTCCTATTTAAGAATTCAGCTGACGCGAAATGCAAAAAAAAGACGTTGAAAATGGAAGCCGAATATTTGTTCGACAAAACCTACAGGAGGTCTCTTACAGAAATATGAATGGCACGGACACGTAAATTAGATAAAAAGGCTAGAGACCGGCCATCGCCGAGCGGGTAATCCGGAAATGAATGTGGGTTGGGCTCTTGTTACACGGTCACATGGCACGTGAATAAACAATCCGATAACATAGCCTGAATGCAATATGCAACCATGAGTTTTGGAACTATCTTACACATCATACCGCAGACAGGACCAGTAAAATCTTCAGGTTGATACACAGCTTCCCCCTAAAGGGGTGTTGCGGCAACAAGCCTCCGATCTTGAAGAGAAGAACTGGGGCCAGCCACCCTTGGTCTGATCTGGTTCAAGGCATACCAGCTGATATCCAATCAGCCTGTGATTGGTACGACAATTCTCAGACGCCGCAGGTGGAGGAGCACTAGTGCCCACAGGCCCTGGCGAGCTCCCTCTCAAATAGCCTTCCTTAATGCTGTCGAAATAACCGCAAAATATTGTTCCAGTTGGGGCGTCCACTGAACATTCACGAACGACATCCACTACGGAATCGACTCTAATCTCCCTCGATGATGCCACATGCGTCATGCCAGTGTCGAACAAAACATGCGACAGAAAATAAAACGTAACCGGCTCTGTCGATACAAAAATAAATGACAGACGGAACCATCTAACGCAACAATAATGAACGTTTGAATAAATAACATGGACATACATGACCATTTTTGTTGTCTTGAAGACTTTATGGCGATTGCGTTGAAGCATACAGCCCTACCGTTCTACGCAACGCTTCAGCCAGTGTACTATGGGTCTATAACGGACAGCGGTCGATAGGGAGCATAGGTGACAGGAGTTCCGGGACAGGCCTACCTGAGCTGTTGATAGGAGTGTCAGCAAGCCCCAATAAAACACGCATACTCTGACCCGGAGTACGCCGGACCCTGACAAGAGTTGACGATATACTCTATTCGAGTAAGCGTGCAACAAAATCCAGAGTCGGCCCGATTCTGGCCACGGTCTTTTCAGAGTAGGACAGAGTTGGTTCCCAGTTGGCCAGAGTAGCATCCGAGTCGGCCAATCACGCTGGCGGCACCTTTCTTACATTCCTGGTTATTTGCTTCAACTACTAAAGCAATTCGAATCTTACGTAATCCAACGCTTACGGACTGCTGACATTAGTCCGTAGGTTTCACCGACTTCTCTCGCAATCGATGTTTCTTAGCGAGCGATCTTATTTGATAAGAACTGGCGAGCTAATTTAACAGGATCCCTGCGTCGTTTGTTCGAAACATTCCGTGAGTTGATGGGGAGCCACATACCTGTCAGAACGTTCGTCATGGACAAAATGGCGGCCCAAATGCGAGCAGCACGAGTCGTCTTGGGTGCGACATAATGTTATGTTATTTCCATGTTCGAGATGCCGTGAGGAAACACGTAAGTTGGTGTAATTTACCTTATAATGACCATGTAGACGAATTCATTCAGAAGCCGATATTTGTTTCATCGGATGGCTACTAGCGATAGCTTAGAAGAGTGAGTGAACACGTTTGTTCATTTATGGTTAAGGTTCAACCGAGATGTTGCATTGCTCGGACGCACAGACCCGAGGTTTCTGAACTACCTTATGTGCAATTGGCTTTATATAAAGCCAAAGTGGGCCATCCATGCACAATCGAATGTTGTTCACTTCGGGAACCGAACAAACAATCGTCTGGAGAATGCAAATGGGCGACTCAAGAAGCGCACTCACCCACGGGATCACTTAGCCACTGCCATTAGTAAAGTTTGGTCCCACAGCGAGTGGCTAATGCGAGAGTTTGAGATGCAGTGCACCTACGGTTGTGATCGCCGTGAGGTGGTTAGCGTGGACGTGTACGTGAAAAATATACTGTCTCGGCTAACAACGTTCGCCAGTCAACTTGTGTTGAAGCATCTCAGTGGGCGCCTTCCCCTACTGCACTGTAAACGACTAGACGAGTTCAAGGTAATTGCATCTTATGTAATATCAATTGTTAGCTACGAGTGAGCCATGAGGGTAAAAAGTACATGGTGAACATCAGTGATGGCACGTGCGATTGCGGTTTCTACAGGTCCATGTGGTTACCATGCATTCACATGCTTTCCGTCTTCAAAAAAGACTTCTACCCATACAGTAAGTTATTATTACCGGAAACCACATTTGTTCTAGGCCGTTTCCCAATCCATCGACGGTGGCTTGCAGAATACAATTGCCTAAAAGCAGCATGTTTCGTCGAGAGGTAACCGTCGCCGTTACTAATCCATTTCAACCGGATTACAAAATGCTGCACCACGGGCTGGCCAAGCTGCAGGATGTTAATCCCAGAACAGGAATTCGCATCTTCAAGGCT
>LOND01000628.1:7841-25323 GCA_014220965.1 Paragonimus kellicotti | reverse complement strand
TCGCGCCACATCGTCATAAGGCGTGCGGACGGAAAGTCGGCAGCACATGCCATGCGAACTTTCCTAATAACATAGGTACAATATGCGACTATGAATTTTGGAGCTATTTTACACATCATACTGCAGACAGGCCATCAAAACCTCCGGTGACCGCGTAGTAGTCCGGACCACCATCATTGAGGTCATTTGGGAGAAGTGAATGCTGTTTTGTCGACTCCCAGAACTACAGAGATACCCTGTGCTTGCCACTTTTCTCAACTGTCCCAATGTCAGGCTCGCCCGTTGGCAACATTGGCATTGTTTGGCTACGCATGAGAGCTTTGTCATGTTATTCAAGTTGATACCAATTTCCAGTCGCCCGCTTGCTGACTCGCCGTGTTTTGCTTTCCAGCGGCTCGGCCCCGTCTTGCCCACATATTTCCCAGTCTAACTTGCAATATCCACGGTTACCCACTATTCGTTTGTCTGGCTTGCCTTTAGTTTTGAATACACGTGATCTCAGCCATAAAAGTTCAGGCCTTCTATAGGACGTCCCAAAGGTGGAGTCCAGCGGAGGTCAGTTACCCCTTATTTCTTCTGATAAACTATTTAATAAGTTATTGCTTGTTTATACTACCATGTACATCTTGAACGTTCACGTCTTATAATACGGCTGAATCACTTGTTTCATCATTTTACTACTCTGATTTATTGCACTTTGACTTCATACGCCATTTTAAGGCAACTGTGTTGAAGTAACCAGTGCACCTGGGATAAATATGTGGTCTGGGGTTCTTGCTTACGCAGAAGATAGGCAAATTTGTGTTCCGTTGTATCACAAAGGCCGCTTCTGAATGTTGTCTTTGGGCCTAATGGGTGTCGAGGCCTCAGACAGCTGGTGTTTCTGCAGCCATAACGCCACCAGAAAGTGGTCCTCGACCACCGACGTCGCAGCTAAGCTGGGCCCAATTCAGTGTTGGCCGAGTGGTTCCTTTTGCGTGTAACTCAGAATGGGCATTTTGGTGCATGTATACACCAAAACTAACGAACCCATCCATTTCTATATTTTTGCTTTTGTCTCTCAAGTTAATTTATTTTCGGGCGACTCTGCCTTTAAGGCTCAGAGACTATAATTCAAGAGTAGATTTTTGATTCGCCGGACGTTTCTGTTTTTATTTCCATCTCTGATCGCACCACTTCGAACGAGTAGTCCCTGGAGCTAGTTTTCACGGGCAGAAATTACTCTCGCGTCAAAAAATAACCCCGTGGAATCAGCGAAGTTTTAGCATGTGGTCGCTGCCTTTTCGCCATGTCACGGACGAAGTGGACGACATCACGCAGCCGCCTAGCACCATTAAGCGCAGTTGTGTAATCATCCGGTGTGGTTTTCAAGGTGAAGACAATTTGGAAACGGCCGTCTAACCGCAAAAAGAGCCTCTTCTCCAATTTTTAATGAATTTTTAAAATGCACTTTTTCAGGACGTGCATAGATTTTATCGGGTGTATTAGCTGTGTCACGATAATAAGAATCAGCTATACCTGAAAATAACCCACATCCACACGTCCTTCAAGGAAAATGTTGTGCTTTTTTGAACAAAAGCATTATGTTGGCATTCATACTTGATTTTGCGTTCCGAAAATGCTGCCATCGAAACTTTCATGATGGAATACGTACTTCCACTTTGCAGAAACGCTCAATTTCGTTTGGTTTTGGAAGTAAATAAATTTGCAATTTCCAACCACCTTGCTTTAGCGTTGCAGTTCACACCAAATATCAAAGTAATTTTCAATGAGAGCTATGCCACCCCGTCTGTGAATTAGTCATCTATGTGAATTATATGTTCAGTCTGCCTCCCCGTCAGTATTTCCGGTAGGAATCGGTCGATGAAATGTCGTTCCTAAAAGACATTGCACATGACGTTGTTCCTTGGTTATCTCTATATACGGTTCATATGGGACAGCGTAAATGCGGGTAATATGTCCCAACCTATCATTGACAGCCTGCGCACTGTTTAGCTTATTGTTTTCTGACCAAGCGCGAGTGTAGCTTGCCATTTGTATGCAATTCACTGCTCACTTACCTGCCGGCTAAAGACCCACTTTAGTGCTCGATAGTTCTCAGACGCTAACAATGATTCTCACTTGGACCATTTCAGGTATAACAGTTTAATCTTCGTATCATAAATACTTGTGATTTTTGCGTTTGTCGGTGTATGTCTCCGTCAGCTTCAGACTTCACTGATAGTTGTCGGTATGTTTTCTAATTTTGTCTTTCCCATATCCCCATTTCAAGATCCCGCAGTGCCATCCCGGAAGCTTCAAGGTTGTCAGACCACGGATCATCAAAATGGCTTGAGGTTAGTGACCTTTAAGCGCCAGAACGGTTCCATACCTAAAGCACACGCCTCACGCTGCAGGGAGAATTCACGACCTCTTTACACTGGGCTTTAGAGGCAACATAACGTTCGCTACGACTACGTTGAAAGTGAGTCTCAAGACAGTTGTTGAATTTCGTTGTCGCATCCGCTCCCTATTGCGCACAGTAGATCCAATTGAGAATCACTGCCAGTGTACGAGAAATAAAAAGGCATTTAAGTGGGCCATTAACCATCGTAGAGCGCAATGTGTTTCCGTCGGCATTTGCGGCCAGCTTCCACGTACGTTGAGCTTGAACCTTCGGCGCGATTTTAGATTAATGTTCATTGCGGTAGGTGTTTGGATGACAATTATTAACATGGATTTTTTGAGTATTTTACCCACTAGATAACGCACGGTATCGTCTGCTTGGCGACCGTAAGATGAATTTTTTCATTATCGGGACTTTGGCCTTCCCAACCCCAGATAACCCGGTGCGCTGCAACGTAGTTTACAGTAGATACGCTTCACCCATCGGACAGTACTTTGCTGCTTTCCGGTGGTTGACCTCGTTACCACTATTTAGTGGTTCACTTCAACTCCATACCATCATCTGATGTTCGCCGAAACCATTGATAATCGTCGGACTGATTAACAAAAGCGCGCGCGAAGGTCGAACACGTGCTTGTGCATGACCTCATCCGCCAGTTAAACAGCCTTTAGACCTCAGCTCTCTATTTGGTGTTGAAAAAGTTAGAAGGCTGACGCCCATGTGCAGACTGCTGCATGTGTGATAAAGAAATAATGTCCTAGAGGTGCCGGATTTTGCACATTATGTACATCAAAGTTAGTCTTAAAGGCGCCTGTGTATTCTGTAAACTCGATCTGGTTCGAGCTCACTACTAGATCCTATTCGTAACCTAAGTTATCGTAAAGAAAGCGGTGAGTTCGTCATCCGGTTACTTCAAGTTTATACGCGTCCCCTTGATCTTGTAACTGCCGCCCCAACATTCCAAGGACTTATGACCGACGTCAGTTGGTGCTTGCGCTTCGTCCATCACTACGTCACTGATCTTTTGATGTTGATCACTTCCAAGGAATAGCACCGGAACCATCTGCGACAGCTCCTTAAACTAGTTACAGTTATCAACACAACTGTTGTTGCAATCAAGGGCTTTTGAGCAACCAACATTTTAAGTCTTTGGATGTCGTGTCGGCCAGCACGGCATTCAACCGCTTTTCTACAGGGGCAAGCGATTCACGAATGCAGCTGCCCTGCAGCACTGGCTGTTGTTTGTGGTCTCAACAGCACAAGGAGAGTTGCCACCGACTTATTCCATATTGTGCGCAACCGATTCTTCCTTTGGCTGACTTAGTACATGACCATAAAAACGGCAACGTTGGGCTTCTAGTGGAGGTCGTTGACTCGTCCGATCGGGATATAATCAACCTTTCTACGCCAAAGACTCCACTGCCATAGCCACGGATACGTCCGATATAGTTGTCGGCGCAGTAATCTCGCAGTTAACCGATGGACTCTAGAGGCCGACTACGTTTTTCTTCAGAAGCCTATTGCCAGCGGAGTTTGCATAAGGCAGGTGTAACCATATATAAGATGCTGCCATTTCGTTCCACTCTGCGTACTCCTTTCCGATCACCTCTAGGTTTTCAAAAACATGAGCAGGCGGCGGCTATGCAGCGTAATTGTGATGACCAACCACTGCTCGATGTCAGTGGACAGTGAAATGGATATCCTTTTGATTGGTGGTTTATTCCTGGACCGTGAACCACAATACACATGGACTATGACACCACGTGACTGGATCCCTTGGTACACATGTTGTGCCATTAAATGTTTATCGTCTATCGTGTTTTTTTGAGACGGATCCTATTGTGCTTTGACTTGCGAACATTGGATATTGTGTGTGCAGCCATCCGTGGTGGACTCTTCGAAATATTACACAAGTTCCGTAGTGTGTCATTAGATATCTACTCGGCCGCTTATCATCTTAAAGGGCCACCAGTCCGTGACTTCCATCGGTCACGAACTATGGATTTATACTTTTCATAACCCTCCCGCTTACCACTCGTCTTACGAAGTGCGCCATCTCGATTTTACGCCACAGCCTTCCACAGGCGTGCAACGCATTATGGTACTGATAACATTTTGCTCGACACTCTATCACGTGTGTCTATGATCGCTTGCCAGGACGCCCTCAACTTAGCAACTATGGCCAACGCACAAGAAAATAAAAAGGATCTTCGCGCAACTTTCCAGCAACCATCATTGCTCCTCATGTAATTAACACTGCTGAATTTACCCTGGACGATTCTGTTCAATACTTTCGACGGATATCCCCATATATCAGTGCCGTTGGTCTTGCAATTTCTCCTGTTTGAAACGCTACGTAACGCTGCAAACTTTGGGACCCGGACCGTGATCACACTCATATGCGACAGGTGCGCTTTTTCCGACATGCAAAAGCATCTTTTCATCTGAGCAAGGCCCTGCTGGGTTAGTCAGCGGGCTAAAACAGACTGTCACATATCGGTTACAATTAGCAGACGTTTGCCAATTACTGTCCGCCTCGCACATTTGCATACCGACCCTAAAGGTCTCGTGCCACCCCCACACTGCATCGGCCAAACCCTCAACGACGCCGGACTGCATCATGTCATGGTGTGTGACCGTTCCAATGGCCGACTTCTGTTCAGAGACTGTGATGCTCGCATTTTTAAAACGTTGGGCAGCTTTTCGGGGTTGCCTGACAACGGTGACAAATAGTTCGAGGGCGGTTGTTTGCGGAAAGGTTGAATACGCTGAGGTGCAACCGTACGTGCTTCGCTACTTACCACCCGGCTGCAAGCGCGGCGTTACCCTCAGCAACTGAAAGCAGCTCCAGCTGCCGCTGATGCCGTGAGCTGGGCAGCAGCCAAGTCAAGTGTTTCTGTTCGACATCTTCGCGGCACTTGCGGCCAGCCTGAATTTCTCCAGCGCCGAACGTCTGAATTAGCAGCCGCTGCTTCTTCCAGGCGACCACTTCTCGGCCACCACACATTAACCTCTATACGGTGATTTCTGCGCCAAGTAGCCGGCATTACACAGGCGGCGCCTATATGTAACGAAAACCAAGGTCCACAACTACAAGGCTTCTGTCGTTAAAGAACTTCACGACTGCACGCGCGTGTTTGTTCACGCGAATTGTTCACAGCACCCGCCCAGGCGGCCTAAAACAGGTCCCCTCAAAGCAATTACAAGGAAGTACTGCTTCTATTCCGTCCGGCCTCAGGGTTTGCGGGACATGGTTGGTATCTATCGTTTGGGGTCAACCTAATTTGAGAGCACTAAGAAACATTCTCAAGTTTTTCCTAAGCCATGGGCAACCTGCTAGTCTTTTATGAGCAGGCTCGTCCCACTGCATTGCAGTCAACAGATGCCATTGGAGCGCCATCGACTCCAACACCCAGGACAGCGTGATCAGTTCGCGAAGTGCACTGATCTAGGCATCCTGGAGTGGACAAAATGTAATCCATCACAAGTTGTTCTAACGCCAGAATTGGAGAACAGCAAAAATTTTTCTAAAACCTGAAACCTAACAACGAAACTCACTCGTTCCCCGACGCTCTGCCTGGTAAGTTCACAATTTATCAATGTGTTCAAAGCAAATCTTTTCATTCCGCATAGTTCTTCGTACGCCTATCTCCAAGGCCGACAAAACTTCAAACCCGAACACCATCAATGCATCCAGTGAGCTCCCTACCTCCAGCTCCCCAGTATACAAATTTTAAGAGAAGTTTTCACTCGTCCTCACAACGTACGATAGGACATTCAAGTGGGAACTCACCAAGAACTTTCAGCATTAGTGCTGCTCCACTCGCGGTGCATGGGAATTACAGTATCATTCACAGCCTGATCGCGTGTCACCAGATGCGCCATGAACCAACCCAGGCCAAGTGTGTCTAGTCCCGATGTCCTCCACATTAAATGAAGGGGTGCGTTTGTAGTACCCCTCTGGGGGGACTGTGTAGCGACCCGAGGATAACCCCCGTCTGCACGCCGTAATGATAAGTAAAATTATTTGGAAAATGCTGGTTTACACGGCATTCAGGATCATAAGGACGTCCGACTGTCGTCCCCCTGGTGTGTGCGATTCCGTTATTTCATTTGTACGTTGGTTGATTTTCATAACCAAATAGAGCCATGCCGAACTCTGACTCACCGGTATGCTCGACTGGTGGATCCTTAGCATTCTGGGTTGTCATGGCTTGCCGGTGTTGCATAAAGTTTCGCAGAACATGCTGTGCCTTCTACGCAATTTCATCTTTCTCTGGCTCGCACTGCGTGTACTCGGGAGTTATTAGGTTAGTACAGGTATGCACTCAAACGGCGACGTTATACCTTTAATTTTTCAGCCTTCTTGATGTATCTTATAGCGAATTTTTGTTTTGTTTTCGGTCAAAGTTTATTTTTCTATTTTTATTCCCTATCCTGTCTATTTCACTTCAATTCAGTTAGCGGCACTTGACGGATCCTGCAAAAACTTTTGCAGTTTTCTGCAAACGTAGGTCAATTGAATTTCGTGTGCTTCACTAGTTTGAGGGATATGATTCACTTTAAGTGAAGGTATGGCAAAAACAGTTGACCGCCATACAGCGTGTAGAAATCAGCAGCTGACGTGGCCCACGGACAATACGAAGCGGTCAACACAGCGCCGCGTTCTTCAGTAAACGCTCAGGACCCGTTGGCCTGACATGGGAGAAGCACCATCAAAATAGCTAGAATGGGGAGGGGCCAATAAAAATGAAGCCAACAAAAACAGGTTAGCAACAAGATAGAAACGTGAAAGGGAAAAATGAAGATCACAGTAATAACTTTTACTACAGAAGACAGAAAAATACTATCTCTCATAACTTGTAGCCGCGCAATTATAATAATCATAATAACGATAACCTCGTACACGTTGCTATAACTATTGCTACTTTCGAGTATGACTCCAAGAAACTCCGGTCTTTTCATACAATACCCAGGATTGCTGCGGTCCGACAGTGACACAATCTCAGTTTGATTTCAGGCACCGTACCAACCTTTACTACTTCCGCAGACAGTCTGTCCTGGTTGGTTACACTTTTCCTATATAGAAGAATCCCTTTCAAAAATTTATGAGATGGAGCCCTTGAAAACTTCGAATTATGGCTCTTTAGCTACATACTCGTGTTCTATGCCAAGCGTTCTACTCGTTTGAGATCCAACAATCCCATTAGCCTGTGGAAAACTCAACAGGAGCGATTATCTGGTTCGCCGCTCTGGTGGGAAAAATTCCGTAAATTTAACTTCATCTTCGTAGTCCCTTCGTTTGATCTTAGAAGACATCGTAAGCGTCTTACGTGACCGTTCCAGTATTTTTTCTACTAAACGAAAGGAAACTCTACGCCCGCCCCGGGTATTCTAGATGTGTTCTGAATAAACTTCATGTGGCGGCGCTGATACCTCCGTCTTTCCATCCACGATTGATTTGATGACCTTCGTCAACGTTCCGCTTGCCTTACTCGTGACTTCTAGTCACTGTTAGCGTCTTTGAAGCCAGTTGTGATTTGAAATCCCAAATCCCATATAACCACATTTCTCTTTGGCTTTTGTTCACACATATCGCTTCACATCATCCTTGGGCAGCTTCTTACCGCATTCATTAATAGACGTTAGCGCTTGGACACGTTATTGAATTGTTTACTAACGATTCACGTTCACAATGAGTTACACGTATTCCGGCAGTCCGGCATAAGCCCTTCTCAGTGTTCAACGGCAAGAAAAGTAGATTATCTTCGAAACGGTTGATGAGAAGGCGCCCGTGCAAGCTGGATTTAAAACGGCGCTAATCAAATCGATGTAAATGAAGCTCAAACCTCTCAATTCGAGTGAGAAAAATCCTCGGAAGAGAACAAAGGATGTACCCCAACAACCAAATGGACAACTAGTCACCGCTCAGTTGTGGAAGACAACAAAGCACACATTGAGTGGTATGTTTCACTGAATGGGAAGTGCGTACAGCCCATCTGGACCTCTTCGAAGGGCTGAATCGAGAGAGTTGCCTGCCATTTTCACTTCCTGAGCGAACTGGTTGTAAGGGCAAGCCCATTATGATATCAGACCACTCATGGATGTTAGAAACAATACGGGATTTAAAACCGACTTTTATGCGCGTATCGACTCATGAAGTTCGAATGTAGATATTCGACTCAATCCGATCTTATTTAAGTGTTCACATTTGTTTAGTTTGCCTCTCCTGTTCCTAACCGCTGACTGAACAGTGACCCAGACGATTTGTTTCATCGAGTCATTATGACATTTGTGCGAATAGCTGGTTACTTTCTATCTTACTTTGCGTGCGCGGTGCTTGCATCACCTTTTAAAGCTGAACTGGTTTCCGTAGTTTTTGAACTTCTTGACAGCTCGAACAAACGTTGTTGAGTCTTAATGTCATGTTGTATGATTATAGTCCATCGTTAACCCATTCTGCGTTAAAGTTCACTCCGTTTCCTGGCAACAGTCCATGTATCGGCACTGTTGATATTGTACACCTATTCACTTATATTTTGTTCAGTAGTACAGTGGCATTATGATCCAGCATTTTCCGGTTATTTGGAATCGTCAGATTGCCGCCACGTGTTTCTCAACATCTTCTCGGTAGATCTTGCCGTAGTCTAACCCGTTCTACCTCCACATGGTAGATCCTATTCCTCAGAGTTCCCCTGATCCACCCGAGCAACCTAGGAGTCACATCTTATGGGCTCAGCCTTAGGGGAAATGACTGACGATTTACCTAACCGAACTCACTTCGGAATTTAAAATAACAGAGTCCAAAAGTCACTACCCCTTTGACAGTCTTTGTAACTTCGTCCAGAAAAAACAACAGGTTGGTTGCGCACGATCGGCTTCTCGTGAAACCTTGTTAGTTCACAGAAACAACATTGGCGTTTTCGAGGCGCATCACTAATAATGATAATAATAATAATAATATATATTTCTCAACGCATTCGTGAGAGACACGCTCGGATGTGCGCGATCATGACAGATAATTACAGGCGTTACAAATCAACAAATGTTTACATTGTAAGACAAACATGAAGTCTGCTGACAAAAGAATGCATAATCAGACAGAGATAGGTTGCGGTTTACGAAAGTTTGATACACACACCAGTAAGAGAAATAGTTCGCTCATTCCACAGATTCTGTTCAAAAGATGAGATGTTACACTAATTTTTCTTATACAAGGTTATGTGGGGGACGATGTTTCAAATATTTCAAGGTCATGCCGGGAAATACGTGCAAATGCATCTTCGAGGGATTCCGCCATTATTTGACATAATTGGCTACGGAAAAATTTTGAAGCAATTCGGCTCGGGCAAGGGAGGACGGGAATTTCCAAAATCCGGCGAAGAATTGAGCAAACTCCAGCGCAGGACTTCTTCGATTGTTCCAAAACGTCAAAAAGTTGAAAATCTCGCGAACTGCTCGGTCAATACGGGGTTTCTAACGTCCATTCATCGCGGAAAATTTCCTCGCATAACAGATGTTTTCAAGAGTGAGAAAAAGAGCACAATCTTACGCGTTAAATGGAGAAATGCGGAGTGATCACATGTAATATGATAAATAATGTATGTATAATATTTTCTTGACTAAAACTTCACGCGATATAATTGTTTTCTTTCCCTTTCATTGAAGTATATAATATCGGCAGGTAATTGTTATAGTATTCCGCGATTATTGGTAGTGAGCAGCTACTTCCGGAATGATTACCACGTGATAATCAAAATTCCATACGAAGTTTTGACATTAGTTTGTTTATAAGATCAATGTTTAAGCCAGAATCGATATTTCATAGCACAAAACGGTTAATAGTGGTTAACGAGTAGGGTCTGAGGCAGGGAAGACAACACGAAATATGAATTGAGGTTTCAATGCACTTATGTGAGGTAAACGTGGGCAGCATTTTTTTCAGTTTTCTTTGGAGGAGTTTTTGTATACTGGTCAAATAAACCGTCAATATCAGATACGAACAACTATAGGCTGATGGTTTATCGGGGTGAGTGGGTTATTACGAATGGGCATACATATAATATGTGAGCTATAATTCCTGTTTTTTGTTCTTGTTTTAAGTACACCTCTGTATATAGGGTCAATGTTTAAGCTAGAATCTATATTTCATAGCACTATTCACTTCTGATGATTCTTTTCAAACCCTTTAGCACCGAGGGATAAGGCTATCCGGCCTGTAGCTGGATCCATCTTACTTGTTACCATACTTGTATATGGGGAAAACTACGGCTAGTTTCCAGCCTTCTGATAAGCCAGCCACTCGGAGAGAGACCTGTTGTAAGCATCAATACCTGGCTTAGCCGATATCTAATTCAGCAATCTGAATATCGCTGGGGTTCATCCATCTGGCCCTGCTGCCCTATTAACTTGCATTTTACCAAAGCAATGTTTGAAAACCTCCAAACGTTCCGTTCTCTGACGTCATCCTCATAGTACGACCATTAGTCAAAGTCCAATACACGAATCCGCTGAGAGAAGCCGGGTAGGCCGTTCGCTTTTTGTTCACTTTTCCGCCCAGCAACATATTTTTGTCCTTTAATTCTTCAACCGCTATTCTCGAGGCTGGTTTGGATCGTATTTAGTAGCAGTAGGATTTGAGTTTATTCTTGGCATTCCTAGCTAATCCCTTCACACAATTCTGATGGCGCTAATCACACATCTATCGCACCCTTGTCCTCGCAACAAGATACTGCAGTTGCTTCTTCTAAGAGTAGGTGTACTGAAACTTTTTCCAGGCATTGGGTTTTCTCAGCTAAACCTTCCTCGCTGTACTCCTCTATCAGGAGGGAACTCTCCCCCATTCTACTCTCTGTGATGGAACACACATCTATCTGGTACATCAGATTCCTCTTACTGTTGACCCAGCTTAGGCCGTGGGATACCCAATTCATTTTACCCACTGCCTTACGAGGCGCGTGCTTCTCCATGCCAAGAAGATATCTGGGAAACAAATCAACTGGATTAACCCGTTCGTGCTTAGTCTCACTTCAGAGATTTTGTTGTCACGTTTGACCAACAACGCCTTCGTTGTGACTTGCCTACTGACAATGAAACATTTCATGATGTGGAAGCCTGGAACCGCAACACTTCGACCCCGTCTCCACTTCGTCGTCTGTTCGATTTGTTGCAGTGGCGCCTTGGACTGAAGAGGCTTCAAAAGTTCTCCCGAAACGAAGACCTTGGAATACACTCCATCGTCTAGTTTACTACTGTTACATCGAAATCCATGTAGCTAAGCCAACTATCAGCACTAATCGTCATTTGTCCAAACCTGTCTAGCATCTCCTCTTCCTATGGCAGGGAAGAACGAGGGTTTTCATATACAAAAATGACGGCAGCTTTCTTCTTTTTCTCAACACTACGACTTACCGACGGCATATTTGAAGTCGTTACAGCTTTATCCCCGTGTTCGTTGTACTGAGCTACTAAGATCATGACCCTTCCTCCAAAGCGTTTCTTTACTTTGTCTGCACTGCGAACGATAAATCCTTGAGGACAACAATGTTCTACTTGTAAGCTCGGTCTCAACCACGGCTTAGTTGCCACCAAACATCTTCGGCAGACGCTATACGCACTTCCGCGCACTGTTTACCGACGCTGCGTGCACTGGTATATAACAGTAAGGCATCTTCCTAAGCAACTTTTCGGTTAAGCTTTACCACCGTTGGGGAATGAGATGTGTCCGGACTTCACATCTGAGAGCGGCCTGTGTTCTTAGGCTCGACTTTATGACTCCTATCTACCCGAAAATGTGATAGAGCCCCTTAATTTTGCCATGCGTTCGTAATCATGCGATCTAATAGGCAACAAAACAGAGCGCTGGTTGGTTGCAATTTGGACCAAAGCACCGCTCTCAACGTCCACTTTTCAACTATCAGTCCTCAGCAATGTTGTGCACCTCCTGTCTTCTGATGACAAAGATAATGGGCGTTTTGTGGTACACCGTTTTTTTCTGCGTTCATTATGTTACTAACTAGTTTCTTTCTTCATCCAGACGTGGCATCCGGCTGGACAATTATTTTCACGTTGAAGCGGAGCTTGATGCGCACAGCTGCAGCCAAGAATTCGTCCATCCGGCAATGGTTAACAAAGCTCACGAAAAAGTGCGTGGAATTAACTGATTCTGGAGTTAACGCTCTGTTGTAATTAGAACTGAACTGTATAGAATAGCATATTGGAATAGTAAACAATTGCATAACAGGAGACAAAGCATGTCAGTCATGTTCATCACATCCGCCACACCTTGAATGAGCGTGCGGATATCTGTAATTCCGTGGTGGTCTGGATTCCAAACGTTCAGATCTTCTGACTGTCAGTTCTTCAAGTGTTTCCTGCGATTCAGAAATAGCTTTTACTTTATTAATGCCGTTTGCTTCGAATACAACAGAATAATCTGGAAAGGGTTCACTAGAGTTCCAGGCTACAGGGTTTCGGTTAACAGACCAACGTTAACCTGGTCAGCATGTCTTCGATGGCAGGAAAGGTCTTCCAAGTCAAGAATATTAACCATGCGATTTCCGTGAGAAGAAAGAACTATTCCATTAGCAGGACGTAAATCGTTGCCTTTGAAAAATGTAACATCAGCTGTTTTCGCACAGTCAAGACTTGTACGCAGAGAACGAGATTTGAAAAGGATCGCGGGACTCTTTCTAGTTACCGAATGTGATGCATTTCTGTACTGCATGAGAAAATTATCGATTCCTCGACCAAGTTCCACAAATGAGCTGGATATAAAGAAGCAATGGCAGACTTCACTGTCTGTGGAAAAGTTTCTGCAAGTCCACCGGACTGCGTGTGTCACGCAGCAGTAAATAAATACCGACACCCAATTACTTCAATCCATTTTTCCAAAGACTTGGCAGTGAAGTGAGTACCATTGTCGGTGACCAAAGCAGCAGGTACACCTCGCGACAGAATAATTTTCTCAAAGCATGTTGTGTAAAGTCTGCACTCGGTGATGAAGTGAGAAAAACTTCAGGCCATCTAGAGTAAGCATCAATAATCACTAGGGCATAGTATTTCCCAGAAAAGGACCACAGTAATCAGCATGAACTCTGAAATGTTTCAAACGTAACAGGCCATGGAAAGCCATCGTGATTGTTTCGTATGAATCTTGTGTATATATTTGGTACAATTTTTGGCAGTGTGTTTAATATCTGATTCTAATTCCGGCCACCAACAAGGTAAGCGTGCAAGCGACTTTATCTTATCAACTCCCAAATGTCCGGAATGCAAGTCCGCAAGGATACCAGATCTCTTACTCGATGGAACGACAAAAAGACCACCAAAACAGTAATCTACTTTAAGTAATGGACAAACGTTCACGATGACAGTAAAATACGGGAGATCTGCGTCGCTTCTATTGTATCCAGCCGCATTCTAAGGCAGAGAACCCATGACCAAAGAATTTACGAGTATCGCACACAAGTGCATCTCTTTTTACTGGCAGTGGTTGAACTAGTAAACAGTCAGCTTCGTTAAAGTTTGGGTCCAGCTGACGGAATTATGGATGAGCAATGAACACGGGGAGTCGTTCTGGCGCTACGATGCACAGTTGTGCAACTGTAGGAACTAGGAGCAATGCTCCAACGTTGCACCATGGCAGCAGATGACTTTGCCAGCGATTTGCTGGGATGATACAGAAATTTTAAAGCTTCATGATCTGTTGCAATAGTGAATGAGAGTCCAAAAAGATATTTATGAAGTCTTTTAACAGCCCAATATACTCCAAGGGCTTCACGTTGGTCTGAGAATATCCACGTTCAGCTTTAGACAGACGACGTGAAATGCACATACGAGATTTACACACCGTTCAAGAACCGCATCTATTCCAGCGGGAGGATCATCAATAACTACAGCTGAATGATCTTTGGCAGAAAACGGGTTCAAAACAGCAGTAATCTGAAGATGATGAAGCAAAGTAGAAGGCGTTTTTCCGTGGTTGGTGGACCAAGAAAAATTGTTGATGGATTATATGTTGAATGAAGCAGCACACTTAGCGAAATTCAGAATAAAACGTTAGTAGTATTGGAGTGCAACGATAACAGAGTGGCGTTCATGAAGGCTGGTTGATAACGGTGCATTCACCATTGAGGCTAAACTTGTAAATCTGGCTTGAAACCATTGCTATCAACAACGTAACCAAGGCATGAGAAAGGAAAAACTGAAAAATTACACTTCTTCGGGTTAATGGCCACGTTGAAGTCAAAAATCGTTTCAGCAAAGAAAGGAGGTGATAATCATGGGTAGGCTTATCAGGAGCATGAACAATAACGTTTTGATACCATCTAAGTCTCTAGTAGTTGCATTCACGACATCCTGGAAGGCAGCTGGCGAAACGTTCAAACCAAACGGTAGAAAATTGTATTGATACAGTCCGAACGGTGTCGTAGTCAAAGTCAAATTGTTGCTTCATCAAGCGCTATCGGTAGATAAATATCCTTTAAATCGATTTTTGAAAAGACCTTAGAACCTGACAAACGATACAGTACATCCTCGGGTTCTTCTGTTGTGCAGGTACGTTGTAGTAGGCGTGTATTCAACGTTAACCTGTAGTCACCACAAATTCTCGGTGTAATCCCATCAACTTTTAATGCTGTCACTATTGGAGTCACCCAGCTTGACGAGTCAAACGTTGTTACTCCTTTTTCACACAAGGACTGCGATTGTTTTGCACACAGGTTCTCGTAAACCAAAATGTAGTGATTCGCCTCTTAAGAAAGTCTGGGTCCCCCGAAGCTTCAAGTTCAATATTCGGTGTTCGCACTCTGTTATACTGTAGATTAGAACGCAATGCAAAGGTAACGAGAGTGAACAGTATGTATGCAATCTGCCGAGCAGACGTACACACGTGACATTAAACCAGTGAACGAGTTAGAATTAAACCAATCATAGTCGCGATGTATCACGCGAGCGTTAGTAGCCAATCAGATACGAGGTGAACGTTTTGATATTGCAAAGGATGTACACACACACAACATCACTCCCTTTCGGTCAGCTTCGAATTAGGCGTGGATAAAACGGTCGACCGACTTCGGAGCCCGTGATGAGCGACGAGGATTTGGGGGGTTTCCAACGGATTGATCCGTACGTGAAGGTAAGGTGACTCCCTGGGATCAATCGTCCAGCAAATAATTGACGTTTGTTGACTTTTTATTATCAGCCAGTTTGTATGTACCGGGTCCGAGAGTACGCTTTATGGAGACCGGGGACGTAAAGCGTATTTGCCCTTTGTTGTGCGACTGATTCTTTAAGCGAACAAATGTTCCGGGTGCCAGAGTTTTGCTGACTTGGCATAGGTCTTTTGGTAAGTTTCTCTCCGGAGCAGCTCGGTAGGTTTGTCTTCATTGGTGCCGCATGACCAGGTCTAAGAGTGTGTTACTTCTCGCAGGCCCAGACACAGGCTAAAGCTTCTTTTTCGCTGGCTGAATATTTACGTTCCGTACCAGAAAGTGTTCGTGAAGCGTATGCAATAATCTTTTCCTGTCCTTGTTGAATTTGAGAAAGAACGGCTCCTAGACCAACATCGGAGGCATCTGTTGAAACGAACGTACTACAGGATTCATCAAAAATACTGGCAGCGGGAACGGAAACAATCATCTGTTTCACGCGTGAAAATGCTTCTCTCTGGGTGTCGGACCATTCAAAGGGAATATTGGATCTCGTAAGTAATCGCAGTGGCTCGACCACGGTGGCGAAATTCGGAAGATGGCTTAAGTAGTATGAGCAGAGTCCGAGGTAACGTTTGAGTTGAAGTAGATTCGTAGGTTCTGGAGCATTCCGAAATAGTCCCAGCATTTTAAAAGTTGTGGTGAACTTATCGCGATGCTAGTTCCTAGGTTCGTACGCCCAAGGTTTTCCCAGCCTTACGTTAACGCGGAACGGAAGTCGTAGTGAGAAGACGGTGAATCTGCAAACAAACTTTATTGATTTACTCACCGTTCACAAGCAGACTTCAACGCAACAGTTAAAGGCGCTAGGGAGTTGGACGTGAGAGAACCTCAAGCACAACCGCACGGCAACCGCCAGAGAGGACGAATGTCGACGGAAACTTCAGTCGACCTTCAGAATTCAAACAAGCGTCAGAATGGTTGGGCGGCGTTCCCAACGGTGACAGCTAAAACATTGTTATCCTAGTGAATGTAGCCTATAGTAGCAGAGCTGGCGCGGATTCATTATAGAGTCACGACTAAGACTGCGATACCTACGCCAACACACTAACTTTGATGTTAGTGGTTTGTAGTAAATTTACATTCACAAGATAATGTGAACAGGCACGGTGGTACTGGTAAGGCAACTCTCACGTCGCAGGGAGTTTAGGATTTTGGGGACGTCGAAGGTGATCTCACTACAACTCCTTCACAAGATATAATATGGCCAAGAAATGCTACTTCAGTCACACAGAACGTATTATGAAGCTCCAACAGCGCCGTCCTAAGACCCTTCACAGGCAACCTCTTCTTCTTATAGGATCAAACCCGAAGTACGGTAGCCGACTGATGTGTAAGCGTAGCCTTTTGTCACTGCATGCCTATGAAGTGTGTAATGCTATTCGACAGAATGTAACTTCCGTTTCCGGTTCGGAAGCGTGTGCTGAGCTTAAGTTTCCATCTTAGTCCATAAACGCGTTTTACCCTTTCGGCATTTTGCACCTGGCACCACGAAAACATGCAGAAACGACTACTACCTACGTTCACCAACATCCCACTGATGCTGACAAATGGATTGAGGATAACACAACGTAACGAGCAAGTTGCAATGCACTACGTTTCAACCCCCTCGGGTGGACTTCCTCAAAAAGATTACCAGAAGGACTTGTTAGAGCACTCAGCCACTAGACCATACAACGAGATCGATGAGCAGAAGATCAACGCACTTCCTGAAAAAGTCGATGCTACTGATACATCGATAATAACCAGGTGAATAGCCTTCCCACATAGACAGGCATGCCTTTCAGTCGCTCTACGGGGTCTACATACGACCACTGCTTGAGTATGCTAATCAAGTCGTATACACCGGCTTGAAGAAGGACATACTCGCAACGTTTATTGGCTA
>LOND01000627.1:100763-115687 GCA_014220965.1 Paragonimus kellicotti | reverse complement strand
CAAAGTGTTAGTTTCCTGTTTTTCAATTGCATTAACTTGGTGATGCTCACCATTTCGTTGGACTGCAGAAGACAGTGGATGATCATCAGTTCGAGCTGATCGACGCATGCTGGATTGGGTTTCTGAGGCCCTGCTTGTGAAATTCACGCTGGTAGCGTACGTATCAGAGATATGACAATCAACTGTGCGTTTGCATGAAGTGACACCAACGGTGGCATTCCGGTTTGTATCTAGGTCGTTGCTTCCCTTCACGGATTTAACAGTGCGACTGTTTTCCATCGATAGATTTATTTAAAACCGGAACGGTCAGACACGCCCCCAAAAAGGCGACAGCATGATGAAAAGATCGATTAAGGACAATCTAAAAGAAGACGGACGATAAGAACAAAGAGTGTCAGATAAGGAAATGATAGTTAACGGCCGCCTACCAGCGTTAATTTCACAAGCAGGGCCTCAGAAACCCAATCCAGCATGCGTCGATCAGCTCGAACTGATGATCATCCACTGTCTTCTGCAGTCCAACGAAATGGTGAGCATCACCAAGTTAATGCAATTGAAAAACAGGAAACTAACACTTTGAATATCACCACAATTCCGAGCAAGCGTGAACTCGATTCCAGCATCAATTCGGACTCAGAGAAATGTCAGTCCGTGCCACAGTCGATCGCGTCGTCCCTGTCATACGCGAGTCCTCCTGTGGTGCCAGATTATTCCCAGGTGATCAACATGATTAACCCACTCTCGGAACCCGCTAATCCTACAGCTGGCTACCTTCCGACTGCACTTGTTCCAACTATGCACGGGGCCGCTTACGGAGCATCTTCGCTGCTGCTCCATCCAAGGAGCGGGCCGTTCATTCCTACTAGTCCACTTTTGAGCGTCCTGCCTTCCGTTAGTCAGCCGTCACTTCCACTGCATTCATCTCAGCTGTCCGCTACACAATCATCCAGTTCCATTCCCTGTGGCACAGAATTGCTAATGCCCACACGAGATGCAGTCATAACAGCTCCTTCGCCATTGCTAATGAACTCCGTTACAAACAGTCACATCCCCGCGAGTGTGATTGCAACCAGCACGGTTTCTGAGCCGCATGGTAATTTGGTAGCCACCAACGGTGGTGGTACGCAAAATGGTGACTATTATGTGATGGTACATGTGGATGCCGGTGCAACGTTCTCTGTGCGTGTTGGAGATAAAATACAGCATATACCCGGTAAGTACTTGAGAATTTCAAGGATTTTGTTACCGTAGCTCATCCATGATCCGTTCTGTCACTTTTGATCACAGTTTAATGCAGTACGTTTAGCGCATTGGGCATTGTTTCTGAGATGTTCACTCCGTGTATGTTGGAGTTTAGCTTGGAACAGTCGGTGTAGCTTTATCCGAAAGTATCTTATTTCTGTCGTACTTATTTATTTCTGTTGAACCAACTTACGCAATCAGCCGCTGAATCTGAGGTTTCTCGTGCGCACTCTTGACGCGGCCGATTATGTTTCTGTGATCGTTTCGTACTAAATTAATCTGGTTAATACCTTTGAATAGTATGGCAGGCCTGGCTATTTAGAATAAACTCCGTTGAGGAAGACTGTGGACCTCTACTGTACTGGGACCAGATACAGGAGCTGCATACCCTTACCTAGCAAGTGCCGTGCGACAGTTCTAATGTTCAACAACAGCGCAAACAAATTCCAGCGGAGATTATTTTAGAAATCCCACTGTAGCAATCCATCTTCTAATCGTTTAGTGGATTCTGTGACGTAGCAGGATATTTGGATAACTGAATTCAAGTGTGAAATTTCTGAGCCCTCAGACAATGGAGCACTCGCTGCCTAAGGGTGTGTTGCTCCTATCACTGGCTTGAGCTCATCCAAAGCTAAAAATTTTGCCCTTTGAATATTTTCTAAAAATCCTTTAAGCTTCTGGGTGTTTTCTTGCATTCTGTTTACTTAGACATCTGTCAAGTGGGTATGCTTGAGAATGCTTGATGAGTTTCTCATGAATTGGTGAATGCCGTGCTTGACAGTGTTTTGTGTTGTTTGACACGTTAGATTAGCATGTGTGTTGGTTAGGTCAGTCTATGGTGCGTTTAACACAGCTATAGTCTAACTTTTGTTTATGCTTCGATGGTTTGTTCTCCTGAAGTTATAATCGAGCCCGACCGTGTGGCATTTTATCTTCTGATAAGTTATTGGGTGCCTATGGTAAAACGAAACTTGAGCCTGTTAACTGACCCTCTTTTCCACTGTGTAATGAAATCAGAATATTCCCTTTTCTCTGAGTATTCGCGCACCTTGTTCGGTGCACGGGCTTTCGTCTGATTGCTTGATTAATCAAGCACATATTTCCAAGTCATATGTATGTTAATGCATCCTCGTGTTTTTTCTGAATCCTCGCGTATCAGTTACATTAGTCACTGGTCTCCATTAACCGAATCTGCGGACGTTCTTTTCCCGTAGCTATTTCTATCCATCCTTCTGGTTGTTCGCTGCTTACGAGTTTGTTTTTCGTAAGTGCAGCTGTTTGGGTACCATCTTGTGACCTCAGTTATTCGGCGTTCTCTTTCTCTAACACCCGTGCTGTCTTGTTATGTTGCGCATAAGTTAGTTCAGCCGCACTACGCAATCATATGTAAAATCGCAATTAGGAACAGAAATTTGTTGCCATAGATTGAGCACAAGAAGCTTGACTAGACGAATGTATAGCTTGGTCCAGTACGATGGGGTTAGATAAATTCCTTTGTCTGTTTTTATTTGCTTACTACATTCGGTTCAACGTTAATGAAACAGCACGGAAGCATTGCATCAGATAGTCTCCGATAACTTTGTTTAATTCTTTACGTGACGTTAGCTTGGCGACGAGTCACTGAACAGTTCGAAAATGATTATCGGATTCTCGTTTCATTTCCGTCAGCCGGCCACAACTTGATCGTATGTTATCTCCGCTCGCTGTCTTTGACCACTTGAACTCAAATTCCCCTCCCGTCAAAATTTGTCAGATTAATCTGTTGTGGCATTCTTAATATTAGTGGTTATTCACGCACATCGAACAGGCAATTGTAAACAGGGTTTGTCAAACTGAGCGGTGTGCGAACACAAGGGTACGATAATGGGAAGCTGAATAGGAAGTGGCTGCTAACAAACGCACCAATTCTATGCATATGGTCCAATATTGTCTCTATGATTTTCAGCCGGAAGTTGAGAACTCGATATCATTGTTACTAGTCCATTCGTCACATTGACCATTGAAAGTAAATGTCAATTTATATCGCGTTACCTTAAATGTGTTACTTTATCACTGTTCTGAGTTTTTAGTGTTTACATTCTACATGTTTAGTAAGGAAGACGGTAGTTTTGCGTTTATTAAGCTAAGAGGATGGGATGTCTCATTTCGAATGACAAAAGACGATAGGCTTAAGGAGTTGGGTAACTAGTGGTGCAAGAATGTGAGCGAAATTCAAAATATATGTCGATCGGCTTTGGTAGGACGATATTGGGTTTACCAGATGTTGTGGTAGTGATACATGGGCATGCGTAATATTCTGTGGAAGCTCCGTACACACGCAACTGTCCTTTGGTTAATTCAAAATCAGAATTTGCGATCCAATTCGGACGGTGTTTAGACTGTCAAACAATGAACACCATCACTGGTTACACGAGAGTAACGAGCTGTTAGTTTCTGAACACTCAACGTGTTCCTGGCAACAATGTAGGGCGGGCACTTGTTCATAACGCCAATAATAATAATAATAATAATAATAATAATAATAATAATAATAATAATAATAATAGGCACCATCTAGAATATCCGCAAAATATAGCACTGTCTAACTCACCCAACGACGTTGCTTGGGTCATTGTTTGTCGCAGCTTACCTTCACTGGGAACATATCTCATTTGAAGGCAAACTGCCTGTTCAATGTATCTGATACTTCCGGAACAATTCTCCGGATTATTGAATGATGGATCGACGAGTCTTACTCCCTTGTCAATCTATTCAATGAACGTTCTTATTTGGTACTTCGGCTTAGAGTTTCCGAGGTCTACATATGTCTTCCTTCAAAGGTTTGTTCTTACAACCAACCATATACTTTCTTACACTTTCAACCAGTCGTGTGAACAGCTTGATGATCGCATAATTGTTAAATCTATCCTTACTTGCTTTCACCTACAACAGTGTGCTTTTCACCATCCAACAGTCGTAATGTACACTGATCTTCACATATGTGAACGATTCATGTTTGCCCACAAGATGGTAATGTAGGGAGGAACAATCGATAAATATTGCAAACGCTCATCTGTTTATGACCGCTAGTTGGGTTCGTTACTCTACCTGCTGAAACGTTTTATCCCATTTTACGCTGTACATCCATCTTTCGAAGTAAGCACCAGTCTCTCTCTCTCTCTCTCTCTCTCTCTCTCTCTCTCTCTGTATGTGTGTACTGTGAAAACAAACATTGATTAAAAAAAAACTAGCCACACTGCATGAGACGACTGGGAACGATCATTTTGTGCGACCTGGCCTGTCTCCTAATTGTGTGCTAATGAGTGTGTATTCGATTGAGGGCTTATTCGATTACAGGCTAATCGCTCTAACAAGGTCGAAAATCGAGTCTAGTGCTTCTTTTCGAAAGGGGCCGACTGGAAAGTCTATGGGAATGCGACAGCTGTGATCAATTGCGAATGATGCTCTGTTTATTTTTTTCTTCCACTGCATTCAGTCCGCTAGTATGCCGTCATTATCAAACTGAGTATCCAAGCTTGTTGTCCTCATCTTGCAAGGGTACAACAATAAGTCACAAGGCTGCTTGTGACATCTCGTTCACCACCTTATCCAGTTTGATTGCGTGAACCGGGATGGTTGCCAATTCACTATGGACTCTTCAAGTGTGACTTACTCTCAGTATACAGAATCTTCTATCAGCCTTATCGCGTTTGAGAAGTATGTTGTTGTAACTTGCTAAAGCTATAATAGTTTGACCTGCAAAGACCACTTTTTGACGTTTAGGCCTGCCTAATCTGAAACAAACTACTAGGGTATGCCATAACAACATCATCAGTGGGTACCTTTCGACACAGATTTAACACGTACGTTCAGAACATTAGGAAGAGTCTTCAGACGGTTTGGTTTTCAGAATCACTGCAGTGGAGTGTTGACACGATCGGTCTTTTGTCAACTATTATTTGTTGTATGTTGAAGTTCGCCAGTTGTATGTTTGTTTAGTTGTGGTTTGATTTCTCTTTCGTTCTTTTTCATCGAACTTCTCTCGTTCGCCTTTTTTTTGCGGGCCTTCCGGAACTAAAAACATCGTTTATTCCCCCTTCTTGGTTCCAAATCCTCTAATATAAATTTGAGTGAACAATTTCAATACCCCTCAGTCTATGTATTTCCCTTGAATCGATTTCTTCGTGGCCTTAGAGCTATTTCGCCAACCGTTGAAACCGTAAACAGGTGCATTTGATGCTCTTTAACCCGATAGCCACATGGTTAATGCAGTATTTCCTACAATTTGGAAACCGAAGGTCATCGGTTAAAACTTATTACAGGCTTTTCGCCGATTACTCTCGGTCCTTAAACAGTCAAACGTGATTGTCAGACAATCGTCTTTGGCTTGTGATTAACAAGAAGTACGTTGATCGACGTTGTCATTGCTACGTAATCTTAATTTCTTGCCCTATTCAACTCAATTCATCTGTTCAACCGTGTGCTACAGCGCAGTGGCTCCGAGTCGTAGCACGTATATCACTGATTATGAATTGTCGGGCCCAATTGGCACACAGTACTTTGAGTGGCGAGTATCGTTGTGACGTCGGAGCGGAAATAATATTCAATCCCTCAGTAGCCAGACAGAGTTTACGTCCGTGTGTTTGTGCCTCTGGGGTTCTAACGATTTGTGTATTGCTGTTTTGACCGGAAACTTGATTCATGTACATACTGTCGTGTACTGGACTATCGCGTCCATAAACCAGAACAAAGAAAATCCGAACAATACGAAACACTGGTTTATTAAAAAAGGGCATTCTTTCTCAAGAGAAAGGTAATGCTGTTTGCACTGACGTTTGCCATTGTGCTGCAATTTCGTTGCGTTTTTGTTGGCCTGCTCGTTATCATATCCACCAGCTTTGTCTCAAACATTTTGGTTGCTCAAATCTGACATATCTTCATGTAATTCATTTTACTCACACGTCCCTTTCAAATAAATTCG
The DNA here is from genome assembly GCA_014220965.1 of Paragonimus kellicotti. Taxonomy (NCBI): domain Eukaryota; kingdom Metazoa; phylum Platyhelminthes; class Trematoda; order Plagiorchiida; family Troglotrematidae; genus Paragonimus; species Paragonimus kellicotti. Next base: position 109,485 of record LOND01000627.1, on the reverse strand, counting down.
ACATGCTAGCTGATTGGATTGACGCCAATCCGATAACATATTATGCGTATACATTGTATGGCGCCAACTTGATCACGTTTAGCCGCAAACTGTCGTTCACCGGTGGGGTTTTTGATTCAGTCTCATCGCATTACAACCTTCTATTCCCGATGTTCCTGCTCATTTCTCATTCTTGACGACTTTTTGAAGTACGCGATACATGTTTATTTTTGCTGCGCATTTCCACTGCTACTTTATTTATTGACGGCAGTCCATCTGAGACTGTGAACAGTTTCGCATACTTTGGTAGCACTATCTCGTCAGCTTGTAATATTGCTGATGAGATATCAGTGAGGATAGCAAAGGCACGAGTTGTCTTTGCCAACCTGCGTCATCTGTGGTGTCGGAAAGATGTTCGGTTGTCGCTGATCGGAAGGACATGTGTGTCTTCTGTTTTACTCTATGGTTCGGAAACGTGGCCTGTTCGCAAGGAAGATATCAACAGCTTGCTGTATTTGACCATCGTTGTCTCCGCCAGTTAGCCCACATTAAGTGGACTGATCGCGTGAGCAATACGGCAGTTCGCCGGCGCGTATTCCGGAACGCTCGGGATGCGCGTTGCACAGCCTGCAGTGGTTGGATCACGTACTCCGTATGCCAGCTGAGCGTTTATCGTACCGGGCATTGTGATGATAATGATGAAATACAGTCTTCATTACTCCATCCGTGATCTGAGCTCTCGATCTTGGATCACAACTGACCGTACCCGCTATCTCAGGGTTACTTTGGAGTCAAACCTTGTCCCACGTTTGAGGCTTGAGGGGTTCTGGTCTTAGTGATCGTGGAACCTATTTTTAACGCAGTCTGCGTGGTTGTAGGGTCTACTGAACATTGCCTTCTTCCAGTGTTTATTGGCGTAGTACTTCATATTGCCACCGGCGATCTCGTATACGTCCTTCTCACACACTTTAGTAGCGCCACGCTCTAATTGAAACACTTGTCTCACCTGACTTGCTCTGTTTTCTGAGAGCATCTGGTATAGACCTGTTAGTCCTTTGATAATAAGTGCTTGCCTGTTGGGAACCTAAACTGAGACTTTTGTTTCCTCACTATACGTACGATGTTGGTATGATCGTTTGGTATATAATTTGAATCGTTCTTATTAGGCATAACGAACCGCATTTTTCAAGTACTCTGTCATGCTCTCCTGAATTTCTTCAATCAATGAGTTTTGGTTACTCTGTTTGCAACTTTACGCATCGTTCTTGTAACCACGTGTGCAAACAATAAGCTGGTTCACTGTCTCGGCATCAGACATCATCAAGTGCACAGGATACCCGCGCCAGCTGTTGTATGTCTGACGTTGTAGCACACAGTCAATTTTTATCTGCTAACCGACCAAACAGGATTCGTCATCAGCATATCCATCTCATAGATACCGTCGTTTCATCCGATCATACCGGTGTGCACGTACACATAGCAGGACCGTAGTCCACTTCGAATGTTGAGGTATTTTTCGCATCGGACGGTATTTTGTATACATGTGGCACAAAGTAGAGGTCATTCGATAATCCATTCGTGTTGCAACTGTACAGTTAGTGTCTCTCTGTCAACATGCTGAGGGTTGATCGGTCCCGGCTTGGACATCTGGTGAAGTTCTGAGGTGCACCACACCACTGGTTGAACTAACTTCTGAGAACTCGCTTGATTTGAACTGAGCACTATTGCCTAAAACAACGACTTCGAAGAAACCCAGTCTATGGAATCCGCCTCCCAGAAGGCGAGTATTGATTTGGCTGGTCGGTCTTTCTATAATGCCTACTTCTGTTCTCTTGGATGTAGCAGCAACAATGCTCAGAGAATGAATACCACTGACTGATAGGGCGAAATCAGTATGGATCTGGCTTCATTTTTCTCTCGAACGACAACAGCTGTGGCTCAACTTGTGAAAGTGATTTCGAAACTGTCACACGTTGACTGCACTCTCAAACCAATCCATGAATGTCTTCATGCGCAAACGTGTCTGTGCATCAACGATTTCCTCTTAGTCAACCCTGACTGTATCTCATGGAACTTTCTTAAAACCCCCGATTTAAGTGAGTTCGGAAAGACTGTTGTTACACCAGACAGAAGGCATTCATCGACGGTTGATGATAAGTCGCATTGTCTGAAGAATGCGCGCATTAATGATTCATTATTATCTTTTAAGAAGTAGGTTTGCTAAGATGATAGTCTCGTCAACATTAGAAACCTCTTTGATCATGTTCTGTGGTGATTGTTAGACAGGTGACGGCATCTACGTGTCCAGATTCTGATGAAGACTTGTATTCAACACTGAAGTCATAACCTAAGAGAGTTGGGTGATCCATCCTTGAAAGCGCTGGACAGTATGTACCGAAATACCCTTCTTGTTATTGGTGGTTCATGGTCGGTTTGTGATCAGTCTGGAGTGAAAATTTGCTACCGTAAATCCGTTTTGTGGAATTTTATCACAGCAGAAATTGAAACTAGTGCCTCCTTCTCAATCTGACTATAATTCCGTTCTACAAGAGTCAACTATCGGGGTGGCATGAGCGATGACTTCTTCTGATTAATTTTGGAATCGGTGTAGAATTAGGTCTTCTTTCCGGATACATTTGCTGCTACGATGTATCATAACGTATTACCAGCAGTGACGCTAACAAGATTGATTGTGTTGACTCAAACAGTGTGTTATTCAGTTGCACCGTTTTTTATTTGGAATTATTCAAGGGCAGGTTTTTCAACCGAGCCCGATACATATGCATGTCAGTTACAGAAGTATTGTAGTAATGAATTGTACCCAAATATGACTAAAAGGTAGTGACGTCAACACGTGGTAACATTTCACAGTTGGTTAACTTTTCGGATCTTCATATCGTCCACTAGAGTCATCAGTAAAGCCCAGATAGCGAGAAGTTTATGATAAGAAAGAACGTTTTGTCCATGCGAATATGAAATCGGAACTGTTCTATACACTTCACCAGTTTGTTTGTGCTGATTTCTACACTATTGTTAACGCGGAGTTGGACGATCATCAATATCCTCTTTCCTTATCAGAAGATCTACGTAGTAAGTTGAACGAAGGACAATGCTTCGTCAAACTGGACCTGACGGCTGTCTGTTAGTTGTCACATGATCGATACTCACTGCGGACTGATCTGATACACACTTCAAAGCTATGTCTGCGGTCTCGAAACATATAATGAACGAGCTGCTGACAGACGTCCCAGGCGCACCTGCTTATCTGGACGATATCGCCGATGAAGACAAGCTGATAAAACGTTTGAACTAGATAGTCGACCGGATCAACAAGTACGATTCCACATCCGTCAAGAAAAATTCTCATTCTTCATTCGTCCAATCATGTTTGATTACAGTACCCGCTGAACTCCGAAAGCATCCAGGTGATTATCCAGATACCCTACAGTCCGATGTTCCACTTCTTACTTCAGTTCTGTGTCTCGCCAGCCGTTGCAGCGCATTCCTTCTTGACGTGTATCACCAGCACTCAAAAACGATTGTTGACCAGAGGTCAACCCCGGGACTGGAACGTCGCGGACCAACATGCATTTGATGAAGTAAGGACGATGCCAAATTCCGGAAAATTGTTACTACACTATGATCTCAGCCTCGTGATTGTGGTCGCATCAGATGCACCCAACCACAAGGTCGGGACTGTCATCTCTGGCATCTTTCCCACTAGCTCTTCAAAAACGATCGTTCATATTGCCCGCCTCCTCGCACCAGCCTACAGCCAAATTGAAAAGATAGCTCTTGTAGTTATCTTTGTTCTGAAGAACCTCCCCGAGTTGTGTATTGGTCACCATTTCTCCCCGCTCCCCGCTCAAAAGCCACCGCTTGCAGTCTTCAAATCAACTAATAGGATTTCTGTCTACACGGTGATTTGCCTTCATCGAGGCATCACGACGCTGTTAAACTATGACATCAAGCACACTACAAGCATACGTCCATCACGACAGTTCGATAAGCGGTCGAACTCTACCGCTTGATTGGGTCACAGCCGTTTTACCCATCAGAATCGGTAGCTGCAGTTTCATCGCTCGAGTCACAAATGAATTAGATATTCTCCGACACTATCCGCCCACTCCCGGTTATTTCGGAAAGTAGTCCATAGGACAACACAACTTGACAGTTCAATATATCCACACGCAATGATCGCAGTCCGGTCATTCAGATGACCTGATGCAGTACGTCTGGAGGTGTTTCTCTCCATCTATTCCCAAAGGTTGCTCTCTTTTTAGAGAGAGTTGTAATATCGATCGAATGGTTTATAAGATGATCCATCAGCTTTATACCAGCATCCGGGAATAAAGGCGTTAGCACACAGGTATGTCTTCGTACCGAAGATGGTCGAGGAACTAGAGCAACCGGCACCCTGTTGTCACATTTGTGCGTTGGCATCTAAAGCATCCTTAATGACCCCACTGTAAACATGACCCAATCGAACAGCGCCTTGATTCAGCATTCGCCTGGATTTCGAGGGGCCACTTCGTAGAAGGGACATTTTCATCATCGGGATGCTTTCAGTAAATGGCTGATGGTCACGTTTATGCAGACGGCCATCACAAACGCTATGGTCTCTCAGCTTCAGATCTCCGGCATATTCGGATGTCCAGAACGGTGCATGAGTAGCGACGGACGCCAGTCCACTTTGTCGACGTTCGCAGATTCCTACACTGAAAACGGTATCAGTCGCACTCGTTCGCCACGCTTCCATCCGTCTCCCATGGGAAAGGCTGGAAATTTCAAAGACACGTTCAAGCGCGCTTGTCAGAAAATTGAGTGGTAGAGACCTACCGTGGAAGTGTTGGGGACATCCATAATGCATTTCCGAGCGACGCCCAATATGTCAATGTCATGTAGACTATCTCCCGTTTAAGTCATCATCACTCGATAGATTTAGGTACTACTGGACCCTCTTCAGCGATCGGTGATCACACAGAACTGGGAAACGGATAATAAAAAAACAGGCCAATTGACCCAATTAGTCGAGATTTCAGCATTTATAAATCGACCAGGTGGTGTTATCACTCTACTACCGGAACCGTTCAATAAAATGGACCGCTGATCGCAATCGAAGACAGCTCGGGGACGTCGTCTGCGAGGTTCACGTGGGAGACGACGTCATGGTGCTCCACTTCCATCAACTCCAATTTACGGTTATACCTGACTGTACGCGATGGGAAACTATCTTGCCCTTGAACGTTCCTCTAGACACCTTCGGTCTGCAATAGCCGAAACCTACCGCGGCACCCAGCGTTATCGAAGAATCCCTTCTGCACTGCCAGCAACTTAGACCCTGGACAGATCTAACGCACGGTGTAAGACGTCTACACAGCTCACCTGCAGTCATTTGACGAACATACTAAAGGATAGGGTAAACGTAACCATCAGAACACGCATCTGAAGTCAGGTTCGATATATCTTATTCCATTCCGGAGACGTGAACCTCTTGTTCATTTTGATAGTTGTTCCTGTCTTCACGTGACACTCAAGGCTCCAATTTTGTATAAATGGGGCAAGTTTTTTTGTTGGCTTTGTCAGGTCGGAAGTTCGCATGGTTTCATACGTCATTGATGACTACTGTCTTTGTCTTCTCTATTGTCTTGTCTTGCCGTTTCGTAATTCGTGGGTCACACAATCGGTTAGGGTTCAGAATATTTGTTCGAAATGTTGACGCTCATTGACACAACAATTCGTGCCGCAAATAGTATGGATGTTCTGCGATTTTTAATTGGTCCGACAGCGTTAGCCGCCAAAAAAATTCTTACAGATATTATTTTACTCTCTTTTACGGGTCGGTTGTCTGTTTGGAAGGTGTATTCACCTTACTTGGGTTTAGACTTGTGGATCCATCCCTTTTTTATTACTAGGTCGTTAAGCTTTAGCGTGACCCACAGATGTTGATGCTAGCGAGACGCAACATCCTTACTGTGCCTGCTGTTTCACCACACTGCGTATATCAGGCGCCATGCGGTGTGTCGTCAGATTGTTTGATCACGTGATGGCGTGATCACGTCGCACACTCCTTTTTGATGTGCGGCGCTGGGTCCAAATTTTTTCAACGTGATAGCGTCTCCTTGTGATGCTCTTTAGAGTTCGTTTTACCGCATTGCACGTAATATCCGAGCTTTACACTAGCCAATATGGATAACGACAAGCCTATTTTATATTCGCCTACTCAAAAATTTTAACGATCTTGGTGTAGTGTGAATGTGCTATCATTGGGGCTAGGATGATAGTAGGGAAGTGTAGTTAATGTGTTCCTATATCTGGCATCGAGCGGTCAACTGATAGAAATGTATAGTCTACGTGGCTGGGCTACATACTTCGTATATTGGCTGAGCTTTTAGCCGCACTCATCACTACCAATGTTGGATGGAACTACCCATATGTCCCTATGATCGTCTGACCTGTCCCCGAAAGTGCACTATCATTTCTGCCATGTTCAAGGTAAAATGCAGCTAAGTTGGTTCTGTGTATCTCGTATTGGCCATGAAACACCCATTCTTTCATTCGAACTTTGTTTGCCCTTGAAATGGCCAGTTCACACTATCGCCGGCGATCACGGCACCCTCCCTTTTTTCTGCATGTTATCAGTGCGTTTTTCTCATGTTCGTTTGCGTCCTTGGTTTCCAGACTACTGAAACTCCTACCGATAGAGACTAATTGTGTTGCCACTCTCTACCAGTCTCAGTCTGATTGAGTCCCGAGACTGTAAGATAATCTAAAGACATATGGCAAAATTGCTTAGCTTTCTGTACTATGCCACAGTGTGGAATAAGAGCGTGTTCGTGTTGGCGTATCCATGCGCGCATGCTAGAAAACATCAATTAGAGGCAACTCTTACAGAACGCTCGAAAGACGGGTATACTTCTTCTAGTTCATCTGGCATCTCATGTTTGGTCGCAATCTCCGTCGCTTTATGCAATGGGATAAGTCGACAGTTCTCGAAAATCGACGGTTTTCACACGCCAAACACGTTTGCACCCACTCTGCTTTGCGAGAAAAATAGAGACGCGTTAATCCATCTAACATTTACTGGTTGTCATGGGATGCGCCACCTAAATCCCTAATCTTCTTTGCCTGACATCTTAGAATTCCACAGCAATATCGTGTTCTTGTTCTTGTTAGGCAACTAGTTCTGCACAATCCTTGGCGACTGACAAAACGTGCCTTGATCAGCCTCTACCAAGCGGTGTTTACATTCCCTGGTAAATCAGCTTACCTCACTAATGTCAACCCAGTCGTTCACAGTTGGTTAACATATTTAACAATGTGATGTGGTTGGTTTTTCATCTGTTGTCATTCACATTGTGTTATAACTGCAAGATGCCGCTCCATACACTGCACCCTCGTATACTAATCGTAACCGCGCTACTTAGATTTCTGTGGCCTCAGCTACGCACGAGTGATGAGTTGTTGACGATACTTGCATGGATTATCATTATCAAGGCCACATTGATCGAGTGATTATAGAAATCGTCAATGTAGGTCGTATATTTTAGTATCAGTTGAGGAACGAGTAAAATCTTTCCACTCAGCTTACTGATAAGCAATCGCAATCCTCACGTTCAGGTGGACTTATCCGCCGGGCGTGTTTCAAAAAGACGTCCTAGTTGCTAGTTTCGCACTTGTTATAACTTATCAGTTTTACGTCGTAATTTTTAGTCAGGTCGTTGAATGTCGATCGAGCCTGTTAGGCACTGCGCCCTTGACTGCACATTAGGAGTGGCCGAGTTGGATTGTGTTACTCCTCCCTGATAGATTTTCTCACTTTTTTACCAGTAGTGTATAACGTACTGGTTGATTATGTTTATCCGACGAACTGTCCGTTAATTTGAGGTAATGTTTTCCTACCGTGGTTTTAGGACCACACTGGGATCGTATTTGACCGTTCCTGTGGATTTGTCCAAATACATTTTCTTAACTGTCAGTCACTGTTGATGTACCGCCCAAATAGCTATCTGATTCGAGTTTCCGTTTTTTCTTAAATCAATTTGCAGTTGTAAATGACAAAACGCATCCGGATTGTCTCCATACCGGAAATAGTATAAAATAAATGTGTTTTCCAATGACTCTAGCATCCACGTTTACTGAATATGTCACCTATTTTAATGTAGCGTGGTTAACAGTGTAAAAGATTAGGAACTTGAAAAAAAAAACATTTTTTAGTTTTGACATCGTTATATGTTTCAATCCACCTAGCTAAAGGTTATACGGAGGTGGAAACTATGATACCGTTCAGTTGCCAATAGTTATTCCTTAGTCCCCGTGCCCGACGTGTAGACATCAAACAGGGCCAAACGGGACATTCAATCCTTGTCTACTTTAGAAATTAATGACAGTCTCGATTAGTATAGTGTGGTTGCTGTTTTAATTTCGGGGTCTCGTTCTTTCATCGTCATCATCATCGTCATAGACAGCAATACATCAGTGGTTCACACTGATACTTAACTGCCACTTACTGACGCACTGCTCTTATGAGAGTAGCTCGTCAGTAGTGCCACTGCCGGGACTAGAACTCCGGCCATGCTTTCATGAGGCAACCGTGTTTACCACTGCGCCATTGACCTCACATTAGGCACGACCGAATTATCATATGTGAACGCTCAACCACTTTCGCTTGTGAGTAATGATCAGGTTGCCCGATCGTCTCGAGAGGAGACACAGTTACTGTCTGTTAACTCCAATCGATAAC
>LOND01000627.1:75749-96717 GCA_014220965.1 Paragonimus kellicotti | reverse complement strand
GTCTCCACGATTTCAACTTGAAGGGAAATCCTGACAGTGGGATCACCAGTTTAGGTTATCAGGACAACTACTATATCTTCTCTGGAGGTGAACGTACATTCTGAACAATATCCAAAATTAAATGCAACTGAGTGTTTACATATGATGGTTCAGTCGTGCCTAATGTGAGATCAATGGCGCAGTGGTAAACACGGTTGCCTGCTCATGACAGTATGGCCGGAATTCTAGTCCTGGCCGTGGCAAGGATATTCACAAGTGACGAGCTCTATCGAGAGCGGAACTGGAGTACAGTTTCCTTTTGACAAAGATTGACTGGAAAATCTATAAGAATATGACAGATGCGATCAATTGTCAGTGGTGTTCAAATTGTATAAACCGAAACTCTATACTACTCACCAGTTGATGAAATGTTCACGCTCTGCTAACCTGATCAATCCCAATCTCATGAACAACAGCTGAATGATGGTAAATGAGACAAACATCTGCTTGGCGTGGGCAAAAGCAACATGGCACAAAGAGAACGGTAACGTAAGTAGTAAGCCAAACACCGAACTGAGATGTTAGTAAAGCTGTTTTAGATCATCAGGGCTAACTACACGGTAGGAAGAACAATCACATGCAAAAAAAACGACAGCCACGTTTCGCTTTCAGAAATTTTGAATTGTTTTAGTAATCAAGTGCACTGAGAAGAACGTCAAATGAACAAATCGCAGTTCAACAGGATGTTCAGTTCTGCATAACCGGATCATGGAAAAGCTTAGGTGATACAAGAGAGAGTTGGATTAGTGGGTGGAGTGCGATGTAAGACAACTTTCGAGATAGTCTATCTGACCTATTGTGTCTTAGAAAATGATAGTGGCTGACGAATAGCAAAAGTCGGGCTCAGTCGTTCAGCTAATAGCTTCCGGTAAACTGAAACAAATGTCATACCTGGGACTAATAATCACATTACTCCAGTTCAATCTTTGTCAAAAGGAAACTAGTACTCCAGTTTCGCTCTCATTAGAGCTCGTCAGTAGTGCATATCCTTGCCACTGCCGGGACTAGAACTCCGGCCATGCTTTCATGAGGCAACCGTGTTTACCACTGCGCCATTGACCTCACATTAGGCACGACCGAATTATCATATGTGAACGCTCAGCCACATTTAATTTTGAGATATTGTTCAGAATGTACGTTCACCTCCAGAGAAGATATAGTAGTTGTCCTGATAACCTAAATCGATGATCTCACTGTCATTATTTCCTTTCAAGTTGAAATCGCGAAGACCGTTAACTTGTTGAACGATGGTTTGATTACCGATATGTAGTGTGGAATTTTGGCTAATATAAATTGAACACCACAATTGATCGCATTCCAACAGACTTTCTAGTCAATCCCTTTCGGAAAGGAGAACTATACTTGGGTTTCAAACTACGTGTTTGATAAACTTAGGATACCTGAACTCCGTGTTCGAAACAAGTTTTTTTTTTTTAAGGATTACATATCTGTGAGGTAAAGTAAAGTGTCTACATAGAATTAGCCTGAACAATTCTATTTGTATTAAATGGCAGACTTTGGACATGGAATATTCAACTTACGTGTAACCAATCGTTTTTTCCCCGTTAAAAATGATGTCCATGAACAAAGTTGTTTTTAGTGTCAGTTAGACTGTAACTTTCGGATGTCGCGTTCCATATAAGTTAAATGCCCACAATTATTGATCGCCGTTTTAATGGGATGTGATCGTATTGTCATGTTTTAACACCCAACTGCTGTCATTTGTGGGTAACGTCCAGATGGCCCGATTGTCCATAAAGAAAATATAGCCGACTGGAAAGTTTGTGGGGATGCAGCAATTGTGTATTGCTGTCTATGATGATAATAATGATAACGACGATCATTTGTGGGTGGTGTTCAATTTATATTAACTGTAGAATCACTCACGGCTATACGCAGTCTATCGGGGCAGCTGTAAACCTGTTGATTCGAGGTAGAACAAGACAGAATAGTAGAGAGTTACTCGGATAAAACTGGTTCTGTACATAAATACTACCATACTAAAAAATAGCTACGTCTATATTCAAACATACAACATCAAGGCGCCTACACCTTGCAAACAAACAACCGAGCTGTGAGTGAAAGTAAGGCGTCATCAGCAAAACAGTTCCTTCGCTTTCCACTGCCCGCATCATAAAGTGCACTCACTTCACAGACAACTCGGCCAAACAACGAACATTCACGCCACTGAGCTCGATTAGCCGCCATCTCACCTAACGTCTCAAGCCACCGACTCTGTGAGTCGCGAGGGCCCCAGCCCGGGAGACGAACCCGACCTACAGTGACCAACCCCTTCGTAAACGATTTCATTTGTCTACGCCAGGTCATCATCTGTCCACCTCGCACCTTGCGCCAGTCAGCCGCAGCGTCCGCAAACAGTGCTCGGTGTGGCAAACGGCTAGCTGGCATCCTTAGTACATGACCTAACCATCTAAGTCTGTGTAAATGTAGCGACTGAACAAAAGAACTCGTTTGACAATCAGTGCCAAACACCCGCTTCCTAACCTCCCTCGTTGCTTACTCGCTGGTGCCACCCGATACGAGCGATTGAACGCAGACATCGGTGGTCAAATACCTGGAGACGGTTCACGTCCTCTACCCTGAGTGGCCAGGTTTCGCTGCCGTAAAGTAATACAGCCCTCACTGTTGTCTGATATACGCGACCCTTAAGCTTCAGAGAAATACCTCTCTGTCGCCATAGGTATCTCACATTGGCGAACACCGTCCTAGCCTTGGAAATACGCGCTTCTATTTCATTCCCTACACCTCCGACGCCACCGCTGATGCAGCTTCCCAGGTATACAAACCGGTCAACAATCTCCATGACTTCATTATCTAACATTAAATCTACGTGACTACAGCAATCTTGCAGAAGCACTTTGCATTTTGAGGCTGCAAAGCGCATTCCGAAGTACTTAGCAGAACGCGAAATAGCGTCCAGTGTTGTTTGTGCCGTTTGAAAGTTGTCAAACAGCAATACCTTATCGTCAGCATAATCAAGATCAGTCAGTCTTTCACCAGGTAGGAGGTCCACGCCGGCATCATTTGAGTGCCGCAGACAGTCCTCCATTATTTCGTCTATGACGAAATTGAACAAAAATGGTGAAAGGGGACAGCCTTGACGTACGCCGCTCCTGGTGCTGAAACTGTCAGACAGTTCACCGTAAACCTAACTGAGCCTGAGGTATGAGAATACAGCGCCCGACAGTATGTTTTCACAACGTTATCCGTACAGTTCTTGCGTTTAAGCAGACTCTAAAAGTGTAGATCGGGTCGACGACATCAAAACGCACCTTATAGTCCCGAGCGAATATGGCGATTGTTGGCCGGCGGTACACATGACGCTGCTCCAGAATTTGACGAAGGGTAAAAATGTGATCTATACAACCCCGCCCAGGGCGAAACCCTGCCTGTTCTTCCCTAATGTTTACCTCCCGAACTGCAGTGAGTCGACGAAGTATAATTGATGCTAGAACCCTTGAAATGACTGGGGTCAAACTAATCCCTCTATGGTTTTCGCAAGAGCCCCGGGCTCCTTTCTTAAATATGGGAACTATTATCGAGTGACCCCAGCACGGAGGGATGGTCTCCGTCGTCCACAAGTTGAAACAACTGAGTCAAGCCTCTACTAACGCCTCTCCACCTTCTTTGAAAAGTGCCGGCATGAGATCATCTGGGACCAGCAGCTCTATTACGATTGAGAGACCGAAAGGCAGTTATGAGGCTTAGTCTCACTGAGTGGTTCCAAATCTACCGATCAGGGTGCTACGTCACCAGTTTGTGGCGGCAACACGAAAGAAGCAGGAGGTCAGCTGAAATGACCGCCTGGGACCAGTGGCACGGATCAGCTTAACCAGTTTACCGATGTTCCCTGAGGCAAAACCGGTTTACATTCTAACGCTTTTCCACTAACCAAACATACCAGCTACTTAATAACAAACTGAATACTACTTGGAAAAAAGAACCAATTCTCCATTAAGAAAGCTAAAGCACTCGTTGTTTCCGATTTCGTAGAATCGATGACAAGCCCAGACGGAGTTTCTGTGTTAGCAGTGAAACATGACCAATATGCTTACATGTTGGTCTGACGATGAAATTTTCAATCGGCCTGAACCATACGCCACTTAGTCGCATGTGGACATTTAATTTGTGATCGCTTGTTATAGAACGCCGAAAATCAAACTATGTGGATCCAGAGTTCTAAGTTGGACCACATCAGCAAACCTGCTTAACAGCTTCATTTTTTACCTTTGGTAATATACCCTGCGAACCACAACGGTTACCACAATTTTTTTTTTACCTGGACGAGGTGCGATTGCACAGTTTCAGTAGGAAGAAGCCTGAGAATGAAAACAGCGAGCCTTAATTTGACGGTCAGTGTCGGTGCAATAAATGTATGTGTGGTTTAGAGGTTACTCAACTGAACGGTCAATTGGTACATTGAAAAAATTAAAAACAACTGTGCTCATTCTTATCACCGCGTGCATCTTGATCAGCATTGAGGACTAACAGTTAGAACCAAAAGGAAAAGACTACGGGTCTGCATCTTTGATACTCAATCTCAATTTACTCATGATAAGTAGACAAAACAAGGATTGATCTTGAACTGGCCGTTCAGTTTGTCATCCGATCACCGGGATAGAAATGGTGTTCCAATCGATTAAACAATAGTACGTGTAACCACTCGAGAAGAATCACTCAACTGTCGTAAACGTACGCACTTTTGTACTCAAATACTGTATACTCAGTTTAAAAGTTCATAGTGTGGCTAATACAACCAATACAGAACAAAGTACATGTGGTTTCAGTGGTTCAGCATAAACCTGTTCTGGCTGCTACCAAGTTCAATCGAAACTAGTGATCAGTAAGCTTAAAGACGGGTCTGTGAATCAATAAATTCGATCCTACATTCCAGGCTTACTTAACCAACGACGACAAGGGGAGAATTGGATGAAGGTGTGGGGGAAATGAACCGCTTTCAAGCTCAACGATGCTTTTTTGGGTTGGCTGATAATAGATAGACAACACAAGAAACAATTCAATCAGGACACCGTTGTCATGACAAGCTCAAGTGTAGTCCGGATTTTTGAGCAGCGTTAGAATTCAAACCATACAGAGTTTTGCGCGCAGTAGCATTCTCTGTTCGACACTAAACAGCTGATGAAAGCACCAACTGGACATCACTCACAACTGACCTCAGCTGTCGTATTCCCAGACTTTCCAATCAACCCCACTATCGCATGTAAACGTTCAGCCACATCCGATCGATCGTGGGTACTGTGCAGAATGCATGATCGTTTCGAGAGGGGAGACAGTAACTGGCCTGTTAACTTCAATCGGTGGTGCTACGACCAGGACTTCTCTCTAATCTGAACTCACAGAAAGCATTAACATGTTGAGCGACATTTTGATTACTGGTGAACAGTATGGAATTTTAGTTAACGTTGGTTCTGGCCAGAATCAATGAAATTTATGTTCGGATTAGTGCAAGTGAAATTGAGAGCGCTATGGCAAAGCTTCTGCCGGGAGGCTCCAACCACCGAGCCTTCACCCCCGGTTCCACGGGCCGACCGTTTACAGAACGTCAATTCCAACTGCTTCTACGCCTACACTCCATTAGTCGACATATTGTATTGTATGTCCTTCATACATATCCTCATTCCTTGATTGCATTAAATACTGGCCTAACATTTCTCACATTGTTACACATAAAACATACTCTGAATTGGTACTACGAACTCTCGTTTGAACTCTCCTCTTTTCGTTTATTTTGTACCGCCTCATTGAATTGTCCACGCTACCGCATTATTGGCTGATCATCATCATCATCATCATATCAGCCATGAGCCTGACCAAAAGGTACTGTGGCTCGGGCTGCCGCTCACCTCAACAGTGACGTGGAATATCCTAGAAGAAAACGTTACTAAGAAGGTTGAAAATTAATAGAAGTCTAAGCAAAAGAACTAGAAATGGTATGGATGCAGGTACGCCATTGACTGCGACACGCCGCCATCTCGGATAGCGTCTCTAACCAGCGGTTTGAGTGATCACGAGGACCCCATCCAGGCAGGCGACACCTACCCACTTTACTCAGTGGAGCAGTCAGGGTTCTCATATTTCGTGACCACGTTGTCGCTTGACCACCACGTGGTTTCACCCAACTGTTGGTGGTCTCGGTACGGTAAACGCTCAGCTGGCATGCGGAGTACGTGACCTAACCATCGCAGGCTGTGCAACGTGAGTAGTTGACCGATCGATCGCGCATCCCGAGCGTTCCGGAATACGCGCCGGCGAACTGCCGCATTGCTCACGCGATCAGTCCACTTAATGTGGGCTAACTGGCGGAGACAACGATGGTCAAATACAGCAAGCTTGTTGATATCTTCCTTGCGAACAGGCCACGTCTCCGAACCATAGAGCAAAACAGAACGCACACAAGCATTATATACTCTTCCTTTCAGCGACAATCGAACGTCTTTCGACGCCACAGATGACGCAGGTTGGCAAAGGCAACTCGTGCCTTTGCTATCCTCGACTGATACCTGCTGATGGTTAAATTCCGTTCTGAGAGTTCCCGTGGTTGTAAGTTGTATAACTTGCTAACCATTACCTAGTTAGGTCCACTTCCCCTCCCCTCCTCTTTTTCTTCTTTCTTCCTATATAGGTTTTTTTTCTTTGTTCTCGTGGTTGTGTGGCAGTCAAGCATCAGTGTGAACCACTGATGTATTGCTGTCTATGATGATGATGATGGTATGTTTGTGTCAATCTCAGTCATCATATTGCCACTGAAGTATATGTGGCGTTACGTTGGATTTACGATGTAATGTGATTTTATTGTTCATACAAGTGCATATTTAGTAATGAGGTCGATGATTTTTTGTATAGAGTGCTGAGGAATCAGTGACGCCATGCTTTGCAAGCTAAGGAACAATAACCCTTCAAAATTTAAAAACAATTGTTCTACGGTTCTTACAGTACTGTGAGCCACTACGAACGGTCTTTGCGAGGTCCCAGCGTTAATCTTGACCGTCTGTCTGTTTTACGGTTCTTTTGAAATGAATTCAGCTTAAACCTAGTTTTTCTTATTTGTTTTGGTCGGGTTCGATGGCGCTGATGTACTATCATTCAAAAAGGAACACTTTTCGAAGATGTTTCTTATTTGAGCAAGCGCAACATAGAGAATCGGCTTAGTAACCGTGATAGAGATTGTGAATTTGATGCGAGAGATCCGAAAGATGAAAACTCGTGATCAGACTTTCAAAAGACGTAACACAAACAACATGAATGTAAGATCGAAATTGCGAGTTATTTAAGGACGGATTCGCATGAAGTAGATATTGCAGTTACCGTTGGAGGTTAATTGGTGGTAGCGTTTTATTTGAAGGGCAAAGATAATTCGTTAACGGAGCTTTAACCTAAATTAATAGCAAGGCTGCCAAAATATTACAAAATGGAGTGACTACTTTATTACTCAACCGAACTTTTTCGGGGAACGACACGAAATTACCACAGAAGAATGGTTCTGTATCCATAGTACTGCGTTTGTTCGGTGACTTTTAATAGTCTCGGTAACCTGCTTACCTTGCCTTGTTCTAGGGTAATAGATATGATGTCAAATGGTTTGGCATCGTTTCTTCTATGGCCCATCCCGCCTGAGTTCTTCGTGACAACATTTTGAGGAATACCCTTCCCGATTGTACGTTATCGTTCCAGTGTGTGTCCCCAATTGCCTCAGTTTGTAGTTGGCATGTTTCTATCCCTAATTACTGACAAAACTCTATGCAACGTTTTGTTGATCGACCGTATCGTCCTCTGTTGAGGTTGATATTTGCATGGTTTTTTCGTTGTTCACATCTTTCGGGACGTTATAGATCAGCCTTCATGCAGTCTCAAATCGATGTTAAACATTTTCCGCGGAGCTGTTGTGATGATGAGTCTTAAACAGTCTGGCATGGTGTTTCCCAGTATACTGAGGTTAAAAACCGTTTTCTAACGGTTTATCACAGAAAAGTTGCCTGCCCTTCGGCGTTTCTTGCGACCTTAATTAGGATTTCGGTGAGTCTATCTGGTTTCTATCGGTTTTTTTTGTTTTGTTTTGCGCGACGTTGACATCTTGTTGTTGACCATGGCAGTCTCCAGCATTAAGTTCTATTCGTTCTTCTTTCCTCTCTCCTCTTTATCCTATTATCACGGTATCACACTGAAGCATCGTCGCGAATCACCGATGCGTTGTTGTTGACAGTCAACCATAGTGATAGCAATCCTATATGGATTAGCTTATCCCGTAGACTAATTAACCTGGTTTAGCACGCAATTGTGTTAGGCCTGGCGTGCGAACAGTTTCGACTGTTTCCGTAGTCACGCTGTCCTCGCAATTCACCGACGGCATCGTCCACACGGACGAAATATATCCGTTTCGGCGCGCTTATTTTTCCGAGCGAACAGCGGTTTGGTTGTGCGTTTCACCGTGTTAAAACGCGGTTGGGTTCCACCCACGTTTCTTTTGCGTATGTATGCCTAAACATTCGTCAAGCTCCTTCGCGTTTTGCCTTGTGGTTGAGTAGAGACAGGCAGTCTAGTCCTCAAGGTGCACATGTGCGTGTTTGTCCCACATCCTCTTTCCTACTCCAGTTTGTCCATCCCGGTGTATACACATTGTGTGTGTAGTCCCAGACAGCTGAGGTTATCTGTTTTATTTCCGTGCCATCGTTTCCGCTCGGTCGCCCACGCTCATGCGAGCTCACGTGACTTCATATTAATCGATTTGCGTGGGTGTCTGATCCACCGCTGATGTGTACGTTGTATAGCCCAAAACTAACAGCGTTAATAGCGATTTGTGTGTGTGTGGAGAGGGGAGTGTTTCCGGAACAATGGGCGTTCGCATTTTCAGCCTGTTGCTGCCTAGTCTTAACTATCTCCATTTTACTGATGTGTTGTGTTGGACAATATGCGATGAGGGTTGAAATTGGCCAGATAGAGTGTTGGTGCACACTATGGCCCAACCAGTGATTTCACTGAATCAGTGTGGCTGAACGTCACTATGACCATGCTTTTTTAAATTGCAATTGGCTGTTTCCCGTAGTTTTTTGGTTCGTTCGTCTGTCTAATTCCTTAATCACTTTTCGGTTAACTAACTTAGGTGTACTCAGGATTTGGTCAGTTTATTTTGAATATGACACATTTGATCGTTTGTGGGTAGTAATCGAGCTACCCGATCTTCCTGATGCGGGACAGTTGCCACCTATTTACTTCGGTCGACAATCCCGAGATTAGGGCTTTTGAATCAGGCAGGTTTTCCGTTCACTACTCACAGGCCTAGGTGGTTGAACGTTCAGATGTGACAGTTTGGTCTCACATAATCTGAGGTCACTGACGCGGTGGCCAACACAGCTGTCTTATGAAGGTGTGGCCGGGGATCAAATCGCAGTCGCGGCGAGGATGTGCATTACTGCTAAGCTCCAAGAAGAAACTCTAGTCTAATGTTTCTTCTTGATAAGAGGTTCACTGGAAAGTATATTCATATGCGAAAACTGCGGTAAGGTATGAATGATGTCTAAGTTAAATAGTTAACTTGTTACATGTTCATGTCCGAAATATTTTTCCAATGTACATCGTATGAGTTACGTCCTAACATGAGTAATTAGACAGACGGACGAACTGAAACCATGGGGACTAAAAAATTTTAGTTTCAAAATACATGGTAATCACTGCTTCCGGTCACAATCAACCACGTTGGTTTAGTGCAACCACTGGTTGAATCATTATGTGCAACTCACTGCTAACCAGTCAGTTTCAACCCCCCTCCTCTTGGATAAAACCGACAGTTGTGCGAGACGCTTTATAGTGATGTCGCTTCTGAAGACAGTATATGCACAGTTCCTAGGAAGTTTTACCGACTAACTCCAATCTGTTTACGACGTTCAAGTCCAGATTCCCCTTGTACAATTGCCGTTTCAGAGTGAATAAATACGTCGATTCAGGCGATCATATCTGCGCGATCTTGGTCAGCTTTTAAACGACTGGACTTCAATTTAAGTCTTTTTAGATCAAACTAAGAATAGATATCCCATCTCATATTGGAATTCTGGTTTTGACCCCCGTGTTTACAAGACAAATGCGTTAATCACCTGTCGCCTGATCTCACACTAAATGCGACTCCGTCATCATACATTAAAGTAGCTTTAAGGACAACCCCTTTTTGGGTTATTTTGGCCACTTTTCGACAAAATCTTCGTTTTCGTTGAGATGTGCTCTAGAACGAAACACAGTGTTTGGTGTGTCTTTATAATTAGAGAAACGGTAAAGTATTAGTCATTAGAATCCTCTTCAACTTTGAACCGTATCTCTAGGCTCTATGGCTTGGGTTGCTGTTGCCTTTGGTAGTGATCCATAGGGTACCAAAGTAATAATTAAGTGCATATAAGGGAACAAGAAAAAAGAAAAGATAGACAAACAAGGACAGTGGACCATTGCGGAACAGAAGAGTTAATAACCTTGCGGATGCGTGCTGACTATTGATTGTCATGCCAGAGTTTCCAGTCGGCGGTATGGGGGGTCGCGAACTTCTTAATCAGCACAGCTAACGTTTCCGTAGCAAGTGACCCCATCATCGCGAGGGTGGCTTGCGGTTTCTTTAATGATTGCGGTGAACAATGCACTATGCAACAGACGCTCCGTCAGCATACGGAGTACGTGATCCAAATAATGAGGATTGTGCACTTCCGTTACCTCGATTATCGGTTGCTGACTGTTACGTTGTTTGCGCGACCAGCCTAGCCGATTGTGCTTAAGTTAACGATGATCACATACCGAGAATCTAGATGCATCTTTCGCACGGATGGATCACGCCCTTGAGCCATAGAACAAAACTGAGCTGGAGAAAGGTTGTCTGAACCGGGGGCTTTATTATGTCTCCATAGTTTAAGCTTCAAAGGCACTTCATTTTCGGACGGAGGATCATCGAAAATATCACAACCAACCCTATAATCTCCATCACTCGTGGTTGAATGAAATGGCTCAGGCCAGTTGAACTGTTTCTTGAAGTGCCTAATTCATACATCTAGTCGCCGCGATGGGTTATAAATCCTTGAGCCGTTTTTCACATGCAGTCTTCACATACAACCTTGTGGACCGCCAGTGCCACTACGAATAAGAGAAAACAACACCCGGCTGTTCCCCGTTAGAAATGCCTTCCCTATATCTGACTTGTTCAGAGAAGTAAGCCAAACGGGTCTTCCACAGATTCTTTGTAAGTTTGCTTTTCAGTTCACGGCGGTCACTGCCATATTCGGATTCAGGGTAGATCAGTCGACGTTTGTTTATAAGTCCTACTGCATCAACGAAATTCATTTCTGTCGTACCGGCGATGATTTCTGAGAATAGATTGTTTCGCACGAGGTGCATATAGGTGTTGAGTATTTTCCCCAATTCTCGTTTGGTTCACTGTACCTTGTTGGAAAATTGCTACCTTCCAAAATGAAAACGAAGTTGTGGCATTAAGAAAATCTAAGTCTTGTGTTTCTGTCAGTTACATCAGCAGAATGCAGAATGACCATTGGTGCCGATATATCGGCTCTCGTGTTGATCAGTTGGCCTCCGCTTGTGGCTTGTTTATTTTAATGCAGAACACATTCAGACAGCTTGTTTTACTCTGACACTGGTTATCACAAAATCCACCACTACGCCAGTGTACCGTCCGGGTTGGTCACCGCACTGACATGTCAGTTTGTCCGCGTTTTCGACACTGGTTAGCCTGTTATCGATGAGTTTGTACAATCTAATCCTTTTGCACAACCGGGAATTTAAACTGTCAGTGCTGTTTGACGGACGTTTCGTGTACTCTCGTCGCTCAGTTTTCAACTGAGTATATTATGTGTGAGCAAATGCTCTCTGAACAAACGATAAAACGAAGCGATGAAGAACGACAGCGTGTTGTGTGTCATGATGGTTACTCTAAAATGTGCAACACTCTTTCATGGAATGATGTCACCGACGGTTGATAGCAACATAGTTGATTTGCGTCCATATTTAAGTTGCAGATGGTGTTTTGCGGTTCGATAGAGTCCGTGAAATTTATATAGTCTTATTAGCCGACATCTGTTCTCAGTGCGTCTCGCATGGACGTCGAACATACCACCTGGCCAATTCTTCTCTGCAATAAGACGACCAAGTTGTGGGTTCATATAGCCAGCGACCACAATGAGATCCTGAAAATGGCTCTGTTGTACGTTCATAAAATGATATCTCACAATCTGAGAACTGGTGAGTAGTCGAGGATTTGGTTAATTTCAAGTTGAACATCACCCACGGTCATTATCGTGACATGCAACCTGATGAGTGTAACTGCTTTTCTTTCGACCACTCCACTTTGACATGCTTGACGTGGTTCTATCTAATCATGCTGCACAACATGCGACTTCGTCTGTGAATAGTACAGTACGATTCATACTCGCGGAAACTGAAGGGCAGGTCTGAACGCCAGGAAGAACAGGGATTAGGATCGATTATTGGGAACGCGTACATGTGATATGCGTGATTTGTCACCAAAGATAATGTGGCTGCACTACTGCCATGGATATGAATACACGGCAGATGTTCAAAATAGTGTTTGCGTTCGTTATCCTATATTTTCACATACCTGTAATGGATGTCTTTCGATAAAAGACTTTCCTGACCAAGTATCTTTTGGTGTCACAACAGTAGGACCGGATTACTGGTCAGCGCAGCCGTCCGGATCGATACATTGCACAAGCCTGACCACTGTGTCAAAGTAGCTACAAAGGTTATCTAATAGTATTCACATTATTCACAAACGGTAAAATCGGTTACGAACTACTTATGAGAACATTGTGGAAATCAGCATGCCGTTTTAGAGTTAACAAAAGTTACGGAAATGTATACGTTTCATTTCATTTTCGAAATAAACTTGTTCGTCTTTGCATGCAGTTTACTTTTCTACTCTCTGTATCCCAACTTTCTTGCAAATACATACTTTTCAGCCTCAGCTTATGATGAAAACCTGGCCCGTTTGTGTGTTGTTGCTGTATGGGTTCTTTATCGGGTCAGTCTAAGCAGTTGCCATTTTCATATGAAAACCTCGATGGAAGATTCTTATCTTGTCGGGAGACTGTGTTTTCATGGTTCGTCCGAACACCACATTGTATATCACTGAAGCTGACACCGGCAGTCTATTCCGTTCCATTAATTCTTTTGTGTTTTCAGGTGGAAGTCTTGTCCAAATCGTCCGCTTGTCCCTGCTACATTTTTTTGAAGGTGACACATTCCCGTTTCTTACGTAGATCGCGCCAGCCATCAAAATCTTTATCACTGAACTTCTCTTCATCGTTCCATCGATCACGACATTTTGTTCTGTCCATTCCAGTCGATGTTGTTTGTGTCTCAATCGATAAAGGGTATGCGTACCAGTTTCCGACAACTTTTTGAATTGTTCCTACACTCGTCGTTAACGTTTTTGCATATTTGTTACCCTTCCAATTATGAACCCATTAACGGTGTGTTGGAAGCAGATTGAACTTCTCGTTTTTTGCTCAGTTTCCATAAAGTCCGCAACCATTATTAATTGTTTTCGCAATGTGAGGTGCGATTCACCGAGAATGTATTGACAACTGTTTCAGATCTTCTCAGTCGTCTAACTGTCTCTTTTCTACCGTTTCTTACGTCTTTGGAAATCAATATTCTTCCGTTACTCTAGTGGGATTAAGGTCAAAATAACAAATTATCGGCTACTACTTTTGAGTTTAGATTTATTGGTAAGTCTCAGTCGTTTAATCCATATTTGAGAAGATATGCTCAACATCGACCAGATAGTGAACCTTACTCACTGTGTCGTGACGTGAGGTAACGAGGTTGCAATGTTGTGCTATCCAAGTTGAGTGTCGGTAGCGCTGTGTCCACATAATTATTTCTTAATGGTTGCATTTTATGGTTTCTGTTGGTTTAGCTGTGCTTTACATATACAAATGCTTATATAAATGTTATGTTTTAACCGACAACAGTTTGCTCATTTCTTGCACTGCGGGCCCCAATCAGGACTCGTTGTTTGACTAATGTGGTCAATCGGGCTGTCATAATGAACCTTTGGGTATCAATTTTGTGTAACAATCTGATGGTTACCGTGCACGTTACTACACTGTTTTCTGGTAACGACGGCGATTTTCAGTCACACCCCGGTCACCTTGACTGCTTTCGCTATCCAGTTTTTTTAGCATTGCGATTTGTTCATGCAGCTTCCTATGTCGCATAACACCGGCAAACGTCCTTAGGTGTAAAAGTGGAAAATGTAACCTAAAATTTCACATCTGGTGTTGGTATTTCCACTTTACTGACTCATCTGTCGAGTAGCACTTGGTGATCATGCCAAATGAACACCGGCACGTTGATGGGGTAAACCACTTGCGCGTGTAACAGTTATCTCATATTCACCGGTCTGCTGTATACACATGCACATGTCAGCTTGTTTGTTGCAATCCCCTGGAACTCTGTACTCCTGTGTTGTAACATTTATACGCGTCGGGGAGTAATCGTGCGATGTCGCATTCCTCCGTTTATCTGATGATTTATGTACATACGTTTTCCACAATACAATCAGACTAACGCCACTGACCACTCACTGCCGCGATCGGTTGTTTATCATTGCGAATTAGGCAGACAATTGTTTGTCTCGAGACATGTTTGATTATGTACATATCTCTATATAGTACCCTGTAAATCGTATGAGACTGGCGTCAATGTTAGAACAAACGAAGGATGAATAAGAAAAACATAGGGTTAATCCAAAAATCAGTAAAGTGTGAAATAGCTGATGAGTATACACAAGAGTTTTAAGGACTGTAACGCATTTCAACGTAAACGTCGCTGTTTTTTTTTAAGCTTCTGGAAACCAGAACTGTCGTAACAAAGATTACACTGATGTCAATAATTCGAATCCTTCGGGTTATCGCACTTAGATCAGTCCAGAATACCTAACCAATATACGACGCACTATGCGATAAGTTGTTATTCATAACACGTGTATGTAAAGTACGACAAATGTACTTAGTGGCCAACAGAGTTTCCTATTTTCGATGACACGTCGATGATCGTGGTCTTTACTGTTTCAGTGTTATCGTCACTGACATAGCTAGTGCTTCGGAGGGATCGATGATCGACCGTAAGTAGACACTCTGTGATCATCCCCGCGCAAGTTGACCGAGTTTCTCAACCCACTGGGAGAATTTCTCCTGTTGCATTTGTTTCAGTTTTTGCTAGCATACACCATTAGGTTGTGCGGATCATGCACTTATCAAAATACGTCGACTAGTTTACAACAGTATGAGCCATTTAGTGTTGACTACTTGTCCTCATCCTAAATTCCGGCACAGGCAGTGTCAGTAAAAGAATCTAGAACAGTTCAGTTTGATTTCCTCCATAATTAAATTGAACTATCAGCTGATTCAAGTACACTGATAGAGTATTCTTTAGTATATACACAATATAGACAACTCCGAGTGAAAACGTGAGACAAACGCTCAGGTTAAGACTTCCATTCATCTTACAATCGTTGTACATTGGATAAAATGGAAAATAGGAATCAGTGTGAACAGAAATGTGTCTATTAATGACCACATAATGGATCTATGCGAGGCAACTTCATATCACCTACGTTCTGTATTTTTATGGTTATCCCTAAAAAAACACTATACTGATGCAGATCGATTCCACCGTTTGGTGCTGAAAAGCAGGCAGAGAAAATTTTTTTCGGTAATATGCACCCTGCAGCAGTTAGCACGCTATTAAAATCACTGTCACTCGAGCTGAACCGTCTGTGACTCGTGCCGACTGATACAGTTCTGAGTTGAATGTACTTCCTGGATATACGGATGATTCTGAAGCGCTAATCGTTTCAACTCTGCGATAGAATTTCTAATGCAACCGTTTGCGACCTGGATTGCGACTTCACTGGTTCTTACGAGGTTCCGGACAAGTTTTTCTTCATTGATGTAACATACGTTGAAATTTTCCTACTTATTGAAGGGAACACACTTGAAAGGGTCCGTAATAAACTTTCGAGCGTAAAAATTAGCACGACCAAGCAAATCAGTTTCTTATTGAACATAATCTAGATATACTACCTAAACCCCTGGCTATTTTTGGTTTACGCTCTGTCTTCACCCAAAGAAACTATCAAATGCTTGTCAAGACTGCGTAGATAAGCACAATTCTTAAAAGAATTCTTCCAAACTATGCTCATTAACAATTTTGTAGCTTTTGGAATGTTAAAAATGCATATGCTCGTTAGCATACTTGCCCAACTAACTATTAATCATCAACATGTTATTCGACTTCCATGGTCAACACTGATCCGTCAAGTGGACAACAGATGTATGATCATCGTTGTTTCAGTGAGTATATTTAAAGCATTCGGCTGCCTAGACACTGTGTCCATTTTCACAAGTTTGTGGAATTCAACCTAGTTTGTTTGATCTGTTAGGTAATGACTTCACTAACAGAACATATGGCACACATTTCATTAGTTTTTTCTCCTCCCACATGCTATACATCCTATGGCTTTTCTTTTAGACATGTAACATGCAATCACCAAACGGAGCTACGCTCTTCAAGTACGCCGATGACTTTGATGTGGATGTAACTGTTCGTGACACTTTTAACAGGAACACTGTTGTAATGTAATTTGTCTATCTTGAAATGATGGTCAAACGGTTTCAAGCTGTCTGAATGACCCTATGGTTTGCGAATGTTATTGGCAATCGATCTCAGTAGTTCACGCTATGGCATCCGGAGTTTCATATCCAGATGGTATCGATTCTCAAGCAATTAATGGTAAACTGTTTGATGTTGTGCTGTACTACAGTCTGCACGGGTCCCTCCACATCGTGGTCTTTTTAAGAGTCAGGAAGCTCATTTTTTTACGTGATCCGCTTGAAAACACTGCACTTCTCGTCATCTCAGTAAACTTACTTGACGTTTATAAATTTCCCACAGTTTTCCGTAATGTCTTGATGAAAAATCCCAAACACCATAATGTGTCCATAAAACCGATGTAGCTGTGTTACACACTTATTCCACAAATGTCCTCGTACGTTCTTCTTTTGAGGCATACAAGCGTTTGGAGTTACCGTTCATTCTGTCTTCACTGATCCACTGCAATGCTCTTCTGTTCCTGTAACACGACCCACACACGAGCTCCTACATCCGCGCGTACAATTCTTCTGTGATTCCTTACCTAACCAAAATTTTAATGAATCATGAACTCACTTATCTAAGACCCGTTGGACGAATGATTACATAACGCGTGTTTTTTTTGCTATTTCGCGCATACATCATTAAGTTAAACGCCTTGCTCTCACATTTTCATCCAACCATTAGCACTGGTGTTTATTTTTTTTAAAATTCCTGCTGAGAATTTGTTAGTTTGATAGCTGAGAGTTCATTTTGCAGGTAATACAAGGCAGTTTGTTGATTTTAACTTGATAAACCCAGCCGTTTACGGAAACAATTAGTCTCTGTACCTCAGATGGCGTGAGTTGGTTAACACCATTCCAAAACCCCACCAATGCCGACACAACTGCCAGTGTATGGGAATTTCTCAATTAGTTGCAACAACTTATCATCAGAAGCATTCGTGGGCTCTGACCGACTTTGTACTATCAATGCAGTCTGTGGACACAAGTTGACTAACCGAATCCAACTCACTGACAGTGATTTAGGCTACCTGTGGAATCTCACAGATCAGGACGGTATCATCCGTACGCTTTCTTAGTTCAACATAAAGTGTATGAGGAAAAATGAGCTGACTAACCCTGTCGTACTCCACTGCTTAAAACTGAAAATGAACCGCCACTGGGCCTGACTCAACTCTGTCTGACTGATTTAGAAACGACAACACTGTTTATAACGATCCACGTCTGATCGTTGAGTTACGCGTAGCCCAAAAACGGATCCCCAAATGAAAACAAGATTGGACCCAACAATTTCTACGGTACTATTAAAGAAATGCATCAATAATTACAAAAAGCAAACCTCAATCGTTCACGACGATAGTCTCGTTCAACAAAATCAACCAGTTCCGAACGGAGCCAGCAAGGTCAAATGTGAACGATCACGCGGGTAGGCCAGCTAAAGAATGGCCCCTCGCGCCGCAGACAATTAGTGATAAATTAGTTCGAAAAAATGGAAACGGGCTGGGTAGGGTATTAGAATCAAATGTCAGGCTGGTGATAAAAATAGGGAATGCAAGTAGAGGAACGAATTTTTTCGATTAAGAGTCCAACAAAATCGCATCATTCTTGGGTGTATCTTTTCTTCCCAGGCAGTTCCTGCCAACGATAATGTTGTCTTCTTGATGCCTAAAAAGACAACAGTTGTTGCCATCATATATTTCAGAGTGTGACTGATCATAGGTATATGTCCAGTACAACCACGATCAAGGCAAAATCCGGCCTGCTGCTCACGAATGTGCTGTGTTGTTGTTTAACTTAATGTATGATTCACTACAACTGCAACCAGTCTTTCCTCAATCAGAATCAAGCATCTGTCACTGGATAGTACAAATATTACGTAAGCCATTGGAGATAGGAACACTGTTAACTAACATTGACCCTTCCAAACGACTTCTCTAATTATTGTCGCCAACCTTGTGAGTAGGGCAGACCCCTGTCTTTGGGAAAGTAGGAAGGAAGTTCGTCCAGATCTGTCTTTTGGTCTTTCAATACGCCAATCTCACACGAGACGGAAATGACTACAAGTCAGGAAGCATTGACAGTATCGAGATGTGTGATCGATAATAGTGATTGCAGTGACGTTGCTATCTGAAGTTCACAACTCTCGATTTAATTTTCGCTAGCTTGAACTAAGGCCAAAAATCGCTCATCTCACAGTTGGCTATGGGTTTTTGTTACGCAGAAGAAAGAGGAAGGTGTAAAATACGATCGGTTAGACAGGTTGGCGAGACTTCCTGCATGTGACCGATGCTGGGACGCTGGTCTGTACGCGACTTGGACATCGGTATCACTGACCACGTGGAATACGCTCGGCTTGTTTCTCGATAGTGTGTCACCAGTTAGTTTTCGTACATTGTTTGTTAACCTCTCGAAGAAGAATGGGGTAGGGACGACTTTTTTTGTCCCATGACTGTCAGCTTAATTGTACCACGTTAACCTACAAATTCAACTGGATGCTATCAGATGAGACTGATTTGTGTGCCCTCGAACCAACTGGTAATTACAATGGTAAACCAAAGCACATTTCCGTCAATATTTACAAACATATTTGCGATTGTTTCACGTTTTTCTCTTTCGTCCCCGTTGAACGCACATAGACTGATGCACCATACTCGCCGTGACCTCTTGGCATGCCAAGCGAATGCCGGTTTGTTTCTGACCTATTGTAGCATTTTATCCGATGCGCCATCTGGCTGGTTGGCATTCATCCACCTAAGCTTCGTGTTGCGCGTACGCATGTTCGACTGTATTGGACATGTGAACTGGACTGTGTGCATAAGCGTCCGGTTGCACATAACCAGCCACAGTGAACAATAGGGCCAGACACTCGTCTTTGTGTGGTGGCTTTAGTTGTGTGCAACCCTTAGCAGGACATGCGCAGTTTGTTGTCAGAAATGCTGTTAAACTTTACCCATATGTGTACGAACCGCTTACATCCTTAGAATCTATCAAACGGATATTGGAGTTGGCGTGCAAACAGTCTGTCGTTGGCTAGAATTTGGTCAAAGTGCGAAATAAAACTGTTATGATGATGTCAAGTTGCTTGTTATCAAACGCTTAACTTTGGTCCCCGAGCACAGGAAAGTCGATTGTGTTTGTTCCGACAAAGATTGCGGATCGGATCGATGGGCCACAGTGTTCATGTTCATATCTGTTTTGAATGCATTCATACATGCACCTACATTCACTCACACTCATTTCGTGTTATTTGTTGTGACTCGTTTTGTTTCGGTGGTTGTATGTTCTGTGATTTTTCCATCTTGTTGGCTATTTGGTTTTTCTCTCCATGTTTTCCAAATTGGGACGTATCAAACCATTTGCGATATTCCAAATAATTTTGCCCTTGCGTGTAATTAGTCCTGCTTTGTCGCACATCACCTTTAGTTCATGAATTCAAATCGAATTTCCTCTTCCGTTATCAATCTGATCCTGGGCATTACTACTCGTTATCATCTGATCCTGGGCATTACTACTAAATTCCATTGGGCTTCCAGTTTAGACGTTATCGGCGACTTTGTTTTTGTATTTTCTGACAATCAGAACTGATTGACAACAATCCGTTAATTGTATGTGTAGTCATTTATCAATTTCTATGCTTATATTACTCTCCCGGTTGCAGTCCGCCTATAATAACAATTATTGTGATGATCGTATCCCTCTCTTCCCTCGGTCCGCTCTGTGGCTATATGTCTTTGTCATTCTTATGTTTCTTAAAACAGTCGGACTATTCGTTGTGGTATTTTAGTTCATTATGTCACTTACTCAGTGCTTTCGGTGACTTCGAGAAGCAACCGCTGATTTTCATTCTCATAAACAACTATGGTAGTCCAGTTTTTATTTGTACTCTAACACTCTTGAGACAGGTTGAGTATGACGATGTATCGTGAAGTAACGTATAAAAACATAATTGCACTTCTGTTTCAAAATGTACTAACATACTTTGACCATGTGTAACGTCTGATATGCCTGTATGGATGCAGACTTGTCTTTTCAACGACAATTTCGAGACAGGATACTGATTGCATGAATAGTTTTCCACTCTGTGCAAATCATTTCTTGGTTGCTCCATGTATCTGTCATAACGAAAGTTGCCTGACATCTTTCATATGCATTTTGACTAGCTTTACTTTGTTAATGTTATTTCTACTTCCCTTTTCAGGCCCTGCTACTGTGCGCATGGTATCTAGTAG
>LOND01000627.1:51816-71560 GCA_014220965.1 Paragonimus kellicotti | reverse complement strand
TGACATCGGTTGCATCATGTCTAACACGTGATTCTCTTTACCCGTAAGTCTCATCTCTGTTCGACACTGAGGTGTGTATCGTCAATCTTAGCAACAACAGGTTTGGTTCCGTCCGCACGCCCACTACCGTTCGGATCAGTAGTTTGGGATACTAACCGACAAAACCAAGGCGGCTGTTTTATGTTCCTTTTTTTCATCCGGGCCCCTAGCAAAACTTAACAAAGTGTTCGACAATTGACCTTCTCCATTGCTCCTCTCAATCAAATCTGTGCACTTCGATATTCACGTAGCCCGGAAGCCACACTGGTAGTGCAACACTCATCTTGGTTATTTTTCTGTACGCGTGTATGTGTGTATGCTGCGATTTGTTAAGCCAGCCGAACGCAACCTGAAAGCCGGAACGTTTGTAACGGCATACAAACCTGCTGGTAGCACTATCTGTGCTTTTTTATCGATCAATACGAAAACAAACCGAACTAAGAAAGCACAGAGTGGGCCGCTGTTTTACTGAGGTTTGTTTTAGCCTTAATGATGATTGTTTTGTTCATTGATGCCTCCTCTTTCGCTTTACGCACGTACAGTATTAGGATGATATGCCGTTTGTTGCTTTTGTGTGATTTCGAAAAGACTCGAAACTTTCACTTTCTGAGTTTTTGACTTACTCATTTGATGCATGCCGACAACTTGTCAAATTAGTTTGCGGTGTTAGTTGATACGCTCGACTGAATCTGCAACATGTGTGACCGAATGGTGTTTTAATCAACACAGATCGATCGCGCGGAAGCTTCAAGAGGTTTTGCGCGAACTGAGTTTCAAAAGCACACAAATGATGTCTTTATATCGTTATCGCACTGGGTGTCTACAACCTAAAGGGTGAGAAAGGCCGACAGCTTCCATCACTTATCTGCATACCATTTCGTAGATTCCTTCAATTTTTTTGGCCAATGAGACTCCTGCAAAACACACTATTTTTGGCGTCTGTATGCTATAGACCCTTTTTAGACTATTTTCTGGTGTCTGTTCAGCTATAATCCTCCCACTCCTTACCCACATCATTCCACCGTGTGGACAGACCTACTCCCACTCAATGTATCGCCGTACCGTCCCCGCTTGCGTTTTACGTCTTCGTGTCCACGTCGATTTATGTATATGTGTCCTGTTAGTTTTTGCTCTCTGTTCATCCGATTTGTGACGCCAACAGTCGATTTCACGTTGCGAATGAATGCGAATAAGATCACGAACAGACGAGCTCGAAGCTTCTTGCGATCTACCTGTCTGTTGTTGATCTAACTACATCATTGCATCTTACCGTTGGGATCGTCTCGTGTTTTTCACTTCTTACCACGTTGATCTACTTATCAAGGGACTGTTATTGTTGTCCATACACCAGGTAGCTGTTTACACTTGTGCAAGTGGTGTAGCTTTTTTTGCCTTAGCCTCCTATCACATACCTGACCAATGAGCGGCTTGGTTATCTGTTTGTTTCAATTCATTCGGGGCATATGTTGAACGTGGACATACTGATTCATGTACATAAGCATACGTGCATATCGGGTTACTCTCAAACTTCTCGTGTGCTCCTCCGCACCAAATGTGCACTCCAGCCAGCTCAGTGATAACGCTTTCTATTGTTACACGCGTACGCGTTACGGTTTTGTACCTTCGAATATTTTTGTTAAGGTATAGATTGTCTGATTGTTTCATATATTTCGACAGGTCATATCTTGATAAGCAACGTTTGATGTATGTCGCGAAAGCGTGGAATTTATACGTCTCATTCTTTGTTTTACTCCCACAAATGTATACATTGTAGAATCCCAGTGGAGTTTTATCTGCTGTCTCGGTGGTGCGTGAATCAGACAAAACAACTCCGATTCGTAGACAAGCCAGCTCTACGTGTGCTGTCATTCCTGCTTCATCGGTTGAATCGTTACTTCCGAACAGTAACAGTCCCTATCAATCTTGCAACAAAGGTACGTTGTACATTTTGTTCCGCTGTATCTGTTTGTGCTATCGCATTCGGGCATCTAGGCCAATTCCTTCGTCTGCGGTCATTTGTAATGGGCTTTAAACCAATTAAGAATTCATGATTCACTTCGTACTCAAAGACCTCTTCTTCCATATGCTTTCCATTTGGTAATGATTGTTGCGTGTAATCAAGACGTCAATCCTTTTTTTCTCTGTCACATTTACCGCTTAGAGCCTTCACAGTCGTGCTATCTGTATGAGTGTGCTTTTTCGTAAAACCCATCCTCTGTATAAGTGACCTGACTTGATTTTGGATTCGGGGCATGAAAGTACACATTGTGAAGCTTGCCTAATTAGGACGCTCTCAAAATGACTGAAGTCCGAAGGACGATCAACACCTTTGGTTGAGGACGCTGTCTGAAATAACGAAGAATGAAAGTCAATAGCTCCCATGCTGCGAATCTGTGTGCATGGGTGTATCTTTTTCTTCCCACTCCCTCTACATCTTTTTCCTTTTTGACCCCACACATTTCTTTTTTCTTGCTCATATTACTACCGTTACTATCTGTACACGTTACTCTCTGTACACGAACCATCTACAGTGTCTAATCTTGTTCGTGCGTGAATTGGACTATCTCATTGCTGGTGGGTGATAGGCCATTACCGTATTCAAGAGCCTTTAAGGTCATGGAACTTTGTGGTGTCACTCGTGTGCTTAAAAATTTCAACTCTTACTGTCATCATCATCATCATAGCAGCCATGAGCCTGACCAAAAGGTACTGTGGCTCGGGCTGCCGCTCACCTCAACAGTGACGTGGAATATCCTAGAAGAAAACGTTACTAAGAAGGTTGAAAATTAATAGAAGTCTAAGCGGAAGAACTAGAAATGGTATGGATGCAGGTACGCCATTGACTGCGACACACCGCCATCTCGGATAGCGTCTCTAACCAGCGGTTTGAGTGATCACGAGGACCCCATCCAGACAGGCGACACCTACCCACTTTACTCAGTGGAGCAGTCAGGGTCTTCATATTTCGTGACCACGTTGTCGCTTGACCACCATGTGGTTTCACCCAACTGTTGGTGGTCTCAGTATATAATGCCCGGTACGGTAAACGCTCAGCTGGCATACGGAGTACGTGACCTAACCATCGCAGGCTGTGCAACGTGAGTAGTTGACCAATCGATCGCGCATCCCGAGCGTTCCGGAATACGCGCCGGCGAACTGCCGCATTGCTCACGCGATCAGTCCACTTAATGTGGGCTATTTGGCGGAGACAACGATGGTCAAATACAGCAAGCTTGTTGATATCTTCCTTGCGAACAGGCCACGTCTCCGAACCATAGAGCAAAACAGAACGCACACAAGCATTATATACTCTTCCTTTCAGCGACAATCGAACGTCTTTTCGACGCCACAGATGACGCAGGTTGGCAAAGGCAACTCGTGCCTTTGCTATCCTCGTTGATATCTCATCAGCAATATTACAAGCTGACGAGATAGTGCTACCCAAGTATGTGAAACTGTCCACAGTCTCAAGCGGATTACCTGCAATAAAGAAAGTAGGAGTGGAAATGCCCCAGTCTTGAAGTAACACTTTGCACTTTGAAGGTGCGAAGCGCATTCCATACAAACCAGCCCGGTCACTCACCTTGTTCAGCATGGTCTGCATGTCTTCGGCGGAAGGGGGTTGACTTGAGGGACCCCACCCCGAGTCTCTGACTCAAAAGTCTGACCTGCGAGACAACAGGATACAGGGTTTTCTTGGGGGACCCTACCCGGAGCCAATGACTCAAAGTCTGACTCACTTGGCAGTGAGGGGCTTGCCTAGCCCGAGGGCGCAGTGAATAAGACATTGATGTCTGATTCTGAGCACTGCTGCGCGCAGTGGATGTACTCAAAGCTACATCGGGCTTTTGGGTGATATAGATGTTTTTCGACCGTATTGGATAATACGCCGGCGGTCACGGTCAACCGTTGGGCGATCGGAGTGCTCTTTGTTTGAGGGTACCTTTTCTAACCCCCTTCTTCCTGATACGGAAGACAGCAGTGCCGCAACTATAAAAATAGTTCTGCTGTATGCCCATAGGATCGTGCCTCACTACCTAAGCACTCCTACGCGGTCAGTAGTGCGACATACAATCCTATGAGTGTAACTGCTTTTCGTCTGGCTGCTCCCCTTTGGCCTGTCTGACAGGGTTGAACCTGGAAGGACCGGAGTCCTAGTCAGCATAGCCCGCCGGATCAAAACAGCACACAAGCCCGACCACCTCGTCAAGGTAGCAGTAGTGATAGGACTTCTAACATGAGTTTGGTCATCAATAACACGACTCATTGTATATTGTTTGTTTTTATTGCTGATAAGCAAGTGGCTGATTAGATAGTCTGTATGAATACGAATGATGTAATTAAGTGTTAATGGTATTCAATTTCAATATATTCTTCTACATTCGCCTACCAATCAGTTATACATTGCTATCCTCGATGTCACTACCTTGTTTTGTGTATCTGTTACCTTCCGGTTTTCCAAGTCGAGTGAGAGATTTGACTTGAGAGTCTCATTCGGAACCTTTTATCGGGTAATCCGACCAGCAAAACAATGAAACGAAGCATGGAGCTTGTAGTCTATTTAGAGCCATTAACTAGCATGTCAGTTCTTACGCTCTCTGGACAAACCAGCTTTCTGAAGTATTCGGCATACCTCATACGAAGCTGTAATAAGATAGCCTGGTAGTTCTTATATCCTTCAGATCGGAAGACAACTATAAGCAAATGGTTGCATCACGTCTAGCCTATCCGTGTTCAACTAAGTTGTTTTTGCGCTTTCCTCAGTTTGTTGAGGGTCAGTAGCCGTCAACAGGTGTGTTCATACATTTGTTGACTGCGGTTCAACCGACGAGTCGATTCGTGCACTTTCTCCCTGATAGTTTGGAAATAAGGTTTTTCACTGCTGTAGATGAGCAACTAATAACTCGCCAATCCTATTCTACTCCCAAACCTCAAGTTTCGTTCCGTCACTTTAATAGGTAAATCGTCCTCGCTGTTTGCTTGCTTGGCTGAAGCTATGTGAGACGTTTGCTTCTTGTGCGTATTTTGAAAGGTTAGCATGAAGTATACCCTGTGTTGAGGACTTATTGCAGTTCCAACGGTTCCAGCCACCTCGCTCGTGTATATATGATTGAGTATGTATTCTCTTCAATTGTGACACGTTTTTCATGTCAGACGGTTATCTCCAACCCGCTTCACACGTAGGTTCACCGATTGGCAGTGAATCCGCTCCTACCAAGTTGATCACTGATATAGGAGAAGTGGTTCTAAGCGGCTCGGACTGGATCAGTGCAACTTCATCTGAGCCGGAAAACCGAAACACTCCACACCTAATTAATTCTTCTGCCCAACACTCTAATGACTCGTCCTCCAATCTGCCTCAGTCACCTGGCATTCTCACCGGTTGCTCCGGGCGCCGTCGTGCCGGACGTGCCGGAATCGGAAAGAGTGAGTTTCCAATTTCGAGATCGCTTACGGTCCGTCCTCCTCTTTCCTTAGTACTGCCGCTTCCCTACTGAGTAGTCTGACTTATGATTATTATTTACATGTTCACCGCTTCGTGTCTGTCTAAGCGACTCATCGTGCTGTTTCCTCGTTACCTGACAGTTTACATTCTCACTCCTATAATCCTAATGGATTTATTGTGGGGCACAGTTTAACAGTTCCCGTTTTTTCTCGAACATGTTTCTCTGACTTTCCGTACGAACTCTGATTCAAGGTCCGCGATCGAGTCTTATGTATGTATGGGTTTGTGGCGCTATGAAGAATGCAGCCGCGAATGCGCTGGTCATCTTTGTTAGGTCATCAGCGTGCTCACGGCGAACCGACATCGAATAGATAGCGAGTACGTTAGACGCACACGGACTAGTTTGATTAGGTATGTATCTCCGTCTTATTCCGGGCTAATTGGTGACCACGTCGTCTGGTTAACCGATTGCTTATGTCGTCATGGTCTGCTACTTTTTTTCCAGCTTTTTTTGGTGCACCGTGTGGTGACTGTTTCGTTTGGTTTCCTAGTTCAAATCTACATCTTCGTTTTTTCATAATCTTATATGGAGCCTACTCATTCACCAGAACTCTCCTTACCTTATATTCACAGTACCTTTCTTTCTGATTTGGACTTCACCACTGAACTCTTTCCTTCTACATTAGCCTATCATCTGACTGACTAGCTATTTACCAGTTTGATTACAAAGGCTTCCACTCGTACATTTCTTCGTGTACTTCTTCAGGTTTAAACCGCAAATGGCTTCAGCTCATGCCAATTGTGGTGACTTTTGCGTGCAAATATCCTTTTGCTTCGGTCCCTGGTAGGTTAATCCGGAAACAGATGTTGCGATCTGCATGTGTGCATGTGCACGGACTATAAAATTAGATAATCGTTAGTTGTATTTGGCTGCTCGACACATTCCGATCATTTGCCGGTCCATTTCACAATCTAGCTTTTATTTTTCTCTTATAGCCCGCTTCGGATGCCTTATCGTTATGTATCTTAGACTCAGTGTTAACCCCCCGCACGCTGCATTGCATGACATTTCTGATTAATCATGCGGTGTGTGCGCAACACGTATCTCAATGTGGCACCAGAGACAGGACCATTAGATATTCTCATCTACTAAAAGTTAGTTTAACAGGTTTGTTACTTTGAAGAGGGATTTAATTTTGAAAAACTAGTCTATCAGTAATGCACTTGGGCAATTTCATTGCTCAGCTGTTGAGTTGATGGACTCTTGAGAAATCATACCGAAACGTTTGATGGTCTTCATGTAAGACTGATGATTGACTAAGTCCAAAGTGGGAAATTTTCGAGCTCGCAAAGTGATTCATGGCTAAGCTGGTAAAGCGCTTGTCGCGCTTGGGTATGTTGCTTTTATCGCTCGTTCAAATTCAACCGAAACTCAGCTTTCTCACGATTGAGTCTCTCCGAATCTCCCCATCTCGTAAGTGGCACTCGTGTTGCAAATCTCCTGGTGTATCGCTTCATTTTCTCACTCTTCCATTTGTCTTCTTTCGTTCTCAAAATCCGGAACTTTTCTCCATTTGTTGTAACACTTATTCCGATTTGTGTAACCTCATGGTTTGAGGTTTTCATTTGTCTGCACCGATCTTTTTAACTGCGTCTGTTGTCTAATCTCTTAAACCGCGACTTCCGGTCTATGAGCCTTTGTTTCCATGCTTGTACATACATTCGTATGTGATCGTTGTTATACTTGCTGGGTGCTTACATGTCGGTAGAACTACGCAACAGAAGTGTCGATCCTCCCAGATAGCTTCAACACGGCTCCCATTTTTAAAGCCAAATTTACCTACGAGATTTCGGGATTTCTACGAACAGTCAACCCACAATGACTATCCTGCCATACATGAAACTTGGCCTGTCCTGATGGAGTTGTATATCATTTATCAGACTTGAAAAAATTTGTCCAGTAGCCGTGTGTTCATCATTGACAGACATTGAACAAGGCGCAAGTCAAAAGCATCTCAAGATTCAAAACAGATTAGGTTTAAATTTCTGTATACAACGACCGTTTATGACCGATTAAATTGGTAACTCAGTCTTCACGACAAGGTTCGCTGCCTACGGGCTTTCTGCAAGAATTGAAGTTTAATGACCCTATGCTGTGTTTAAGGTTAAACTCGAAAGCTCGTGTTCATTAGTATCTCGCAGTGGACTATCAAATTGAGAAAACCAGAACAGTGCTTTGAGTGACACCAAGCAATCTCAGTTTATTTGAAAACAATACTCTTTTTATTAGGAAAGCGATTGCTATTGGGCGGCAAGCGTTTTGGTTGTTCCGTTCGTTGTTACGTTCCACGATCTTGTCTTTAGACAACTCGGTTGTTTAACTCTGACAGGTGTTCAGACAAATTGTTTTAATCACCACTCTTACAAACAAATTCGATGTAGCAGCTGGTCACCGTTTTTGATTGGTTGGACGCCGATCGACCACAATTCCGTCTGCAACAGCTTCTGCGTGATCTCTGAATCGCTTAACTTTCTCCAATTAGGAGATCGCCCCAGTCCAACCTCATTACAGTTAGAGTAGTAGCGTAGAGAGGAAAGAAACATTAAACATTTTGTCCTTTCAATCGATTTCCGCTACATCTACGATGCGATCACCATTGCGGTCTTACTGCTGTGAGATAAAAACCCCGCAACCTCTGTAAGCGATATGTTAAGTCAAGCCGAGCCATTAGTTTACTACCACCATCTCTAGTGGCCCCAACTTTTCGCAAAACGGAAGCCATAGTTCGAGACAGTGTTTCTCAATCATATCCGTTGGTGATTTATGTTTTCCATAAAATTTCACCCCGACATCACTCAAGACATAACAAAAGGATACTGCCCACCTAGCATCTGTTGAGAAGCGTATGAATAGTGAGATTTTTAAAAGTTTCGTTAAACTGTGCGATGTTTATTATTTCCCCGATGGTTATTCTTCGTGAATGATTTTTCGCATTAGCGGTGAAGGCTCTGCCCGAATAACGCTGAGGATCTGGTTTATTTCCTAGCTGATTCCCGGTTCTCAATCCATTGGAGAATTCTACTTCTCGGAAATACGTTATACAAAATGATAGTAGAACGCTTCCGGTCTTTTATATTAAAATTTCGTTTGTCTTTTAACGTAATCCAAAATCTTAGACATAGTTTAAGAGCAAACTTTGTTCTTTAAATCTGATTTCCTGACAGAAAGCCGTTGATGTCACTTGTATTTTGGTAAAACATTTACCTCAGATGGAATTCTAACCCAATACTTACTTTGGATCGGCACGTAATCCGGGTTGCAGTTGAACTGTGTGTAGTATTGAATGAGATGTGAGGCCGACACTCGGTTGTACACTTTTCATCCTACGCATCGAAACATATGATGCTCTAACTCTAATCCTGCGTGTTGGCTGGAGCGACTGCACCAGTTAATTTCGTTCAAGCAAACTGAGTTCCGTTGACACCACTTATTGTCATTGTGTAAACGATAAACACTGCAAGCTTTATTCTTGTGCTTTGTACACCTCGTGCTTCTGGGATGAGAAACTAACGGCGTAGTGGATTGGGCAAACAAAGTAGAGTTAAAATATGCGAAATTGGCACAACTTGGAACGTCACTTCAGGTGGTCTGTGGCTATTGTTTCTGTACGATCTAAGAATCATTCGGTAAGGCATAGTCGATTAAACGGTTGGCTAACACAAAATAGCTAATAAATCAACTTGTTCAATTATCGAAGGTTGGAGACAGGAATGAAGACAATAGTTTAATATGGTACCAAATAGATCATCAATAAGCAGAATAAATGTAACAAATCTCAATTGTGATTTCTCGTGATAACTTCAACCGTACATATGCAGTTGACAAAATTAGGCGTGATGTCAAGTGTATGCTAAACAGTGTAACAACCACCGTCCATAATACTACAAAACTCAAGCCGAAATTAGCATCAATATATAGGATGAACCGAAGACAATTTAGCCGTTTCACTAATATGAACCAAAGTGCGAGCTGCTGACTGGACAGCACATCGGCGCAATGGCCAATAGGAAGTAGGAGGTGATCCTAGACGCCGGCAGCCAATGACGATCATTCATTGATGCGGTAAAACAACGGTGAGTTGAAAGTCTGTTCATAATGGAACGGATACAAGTGTTGAATGTACGTAGTAAACTCATAACTTATCGTCATTTGCATAGACTGTTTGATGGGATGTGGGACGGAGGAAGCGTGAGACCGATAAAACTGTAAACCGTGAAGAACAATAAGGGAATTAATACTGAAAAAAAATCATAGGGCCTAACAGATCAACTGATTTCGTTCAGACTGGCAAATCACGCTCTAAGAAATCAACACCATGCTCCCACATACACACACATACATTACAGGCTGCAACAAAATCGACGGCGGCTTGTATCGTGTGACTGCCACCAACATGCAATGTCGGTATATTTACCACCATTAATCAAAGATGACTGAGAACTTCCCTCTTTGTTAGAGTCGCTTGTTCATAATTTCTATGTTCAAGAAAGTACGATCTCTCGTAAAAACCTTGAGATTGACTTGACCCCAGTCATAACCGGGCTTATGACATTCGTTGTACATCATCTACTCAGTACGGGTCGCAGGACATGTGTCAGGAAATAACATGCAAGTTCTTATCGTGAACGTGGATGTATTGATCAAAATTTCACTTTCCGTCAAATTCTAAAGTAGCTTTGGTATGTACCACCGGCCAACTAATGTCTTTTTCTGGACTATAGGGACTCATTCATTTGGATGAATCGATCTACACTTTTATAATGACTTAAACGCAGGAGTGTGTCGAACTAAGATGTGAACATACTGTCGGCGCTTTATTCTCAACTTTCACCCCCACTTATTGTTTACGGTGAAATGTCTAGATTGTTCAACTTCCAGGGCGACGCACGTCAGTCTAATTATCTTTACCGTTTTTGTTCAACTGTGCCATAACATATCGTCGTGGACCTTTTACCTAGCGGAAGATTGACCGGTCTTGACCGTTCTGACTTCAGCGTGTTATTTTACTAAGTTCAGACGTCACAAACACTGTCAGACGTTATTTCGCCTTCTACCATACCTTCACCATACGGTCTGCTGTATCAAAGTGCACGGGGCTTCTGTAGGCTGTTGTGATTACTTAACGTTGGGCAATGGAATTATGAAGGTTGCTGGTCTGTTTATTTCCTTGAGTGGTTGCATTAGCAGCGGCGAAGGCATACAGAATGATATGGAGGCTCCTATCTCTAAGGTTAGGGTTGTATTCGCTAACTTGGGACATTTCTTGTAATAGGTGATATATCTCTGTTGCCTAAAGATCATACGCTTCCGGAGATTGTTAGCACTGTGCTACTTGACGTCTGCGAAACTTAATTACTCAGGGTAGAAGACATGAACCGTCTCCACATACTTGACCGTCCATGTCTGCGTTCGATCGCTCGCAATGCCATCAACCGGTGACGATGGGATTAGAAGACAAATATTTCGTCGCAGTTGTCAAGCGAGTTCATTTGTTCAGTCTTTAACTACGCACCGATTTGCATGTTCAAACCATACACTAAAGATGCCCGCTGCTCGCCTGTTTGCGGATTTCGCTGCCGACTGGCTTAGGTTGTTAGGTGGACAATTATTGGCGTTGCTTGGGAAAGTGGAGTAAGTTACAAAAGGATTAACCCCTGTAGGCCCAGTTCGCATCTCATCCTGGGATCCCCGTCATTCACAGAATGGTTGGCTTTCGGCTGCAAGATGGCTAACTAGTGTGAAGTATTGATGTATCGCTGTCTATATTAATGGTGAGTGCCACCGTGAGCCTGAAGGCTGTGATTTCAACCTGGGTTAAGTCCACATTACTACGTGCCTGTTTATCATTGTTACTCACGATTAAAGTGGAACAGCTGGATGCACGAGTTTCTCTTCCCTCAAAAAACATTCCTCAACTAGGAACCTTGTTGCATTGTGGGCAAATGGGGTTTTGCATCTCTTGGATAATGATAATATTGATAAAATGAATAGCTATTCTGAGCAGTTGTCTCGCGGCTATGATATATTGGCCTAATCTCACACAGATTTCTTTCTGCGCCGATAAATCATACATGATCTTTTGAACCTTATGTCGTTTTGTTACGAAATATGTCCTTCCTTTGGTCCTGCCATTTACTCCCAAGAATGCAGTTCCAGAAACGTTACGAGCAACTGAATCGAAAGCAGCCTTCAGGTCCAAAAAGACCACGACCGTCGGCTGCCTATAAGAGTGCCGATGTTCCAAGATCCGTCGCAAGGTAAAAATGTGGTCAACGCACCCTCGACCGGATCGGAATCCTGCCTGTTCACGTATCTGACTTTCTCTGGGTTTAGTGAGCCGACGTGAATGAGGCTGTTGTATAACAGGCAGTTTCGTTGTGAGTAGTATACTACTCACAAGCGACATTCGGGAACAAAAGGGCAAGCCCCAACGCCAGGAAGACGACGGACCAGAAGAGACTATTGGAATAGTGTGTACGCGCTATGGGAGAAGTGCCACCAGGGCGAATGACAACGTACTGCCACCCAATGTATGTGAATGCACGTCAGCCGTGCAAATGAGTGTACACGTTTGTGGTCCCATGACCCGTACGGGAGTTCGTGCAATAAACGAATTTGCAGGTCAAGCGTCTTTGCGGTCACAACAAGACCAGTCCATAGCTTGGACGCAACAGACACTAGACTGATGCATCTGTGGTTGTCACATAGACTTCGGGCCCCTTTTTGAAAACGGGAATTACTGTTGACAAGCACCAATCGCGAGGTACCTCTTCAGTCTCCCAAATCGTCTGGAGGAGTTTTGTCAGTTCTGATATCAATCCTCTTCAATAATTTGAGCTCCAGACCCGCTTCTGCTTCCGATTGTGGGTCGTCTGGAACACTGCACCTGATCGTTCGGGTCCCGTCGTCTACATCGGTCTGATTGAGGCCAGCTGAACTGTTCCCCAAAATTTTCAGTCCACCTGTCAAGTCGGCGCGATTGACTGGTGATAAGTGAGCCAACTTTTTCACGTGATCTCATTTACACCGGATCGGTGGCCAGTACAACCACGAGTCAGGAAAAATAGCTTCTCTTTCGACTGTTCGACCAAGTAGTGCTCACGGTCTTTGCGCAAGCTTTTAGTCAGCTTGCGTTTAAGTTCTCGACGGTCGTCATCATATTCAGAACCAGGTGGGATCGAGCGACGCTTGTTCATGAGGTTTATCGACGTGATGGAAATCCAGTTCTGTCGCAACTGAACAGCTCCTTCGGAACATACCTCTTCACAGCATGTTTTCATAGCTGCGGTGATTTGTTCCCAGTGTTCGTTAGGATCTTCACCTGACTCGAACTGAGCAAGTTTGTTCACCAGTGCTTCCCGGTAAGTATCTTTCACACTTTCCGTGCTCAAATGCCAGTTAATTATCTTGCATTTACGAGTGTGTCCTCTGAGCAACTGACAAAACGAAACGATCACGCACAGCTAGCAAGGCGCTAAGTTCACGCTTAGTGGGAGCGTTCTCGGAAGTTGATGTGTTTCACGTGCGTGCTTTTTCTTCTGTTCAGGTTTAACTGTACACTGCTTTAACATGTTGAGTGACCATGCTCCTTGAAACTTATGGTGGAACGCCTTCGATTGAAGTGGATATCCATCCAGTCTCTGATATTCCTGTTTTAATTCAGGATCAGACGTTAAGCCTTCTGGAAACTACGTAAGAGTAGGGGAAGGTTTTCATCTGTGACTCGAACAAACTGAAAGTGTTTGCGATCTCCTACAAATCGAACATTTTTGTTCACATTGTGTATCGTTGTTAAGTTGTGGTAAACACAACCCTAAGAGCACGCATCTGAAGTCATACTCGAACTATCTTATTCCATTCTTGAGACATGAACCTCTTGTTCATTTTGATAGTTGTTCCTGTCTTCACGTGACACTCAAGGCTCCAATTTTGTATAAATGGGGCAAGTTTTTTGTTGGCTTTGTCAGGTCGGAAGTTCGCATGGTTTCATACTTCATTGATGACTACTGTCTTTGTCTTCTCTATTGTCTTGTCTTGCCGTTTCGTAATTCGTGAGTCACACAATCGGTTAGGGTTCAGAATATTTATTCGGAACATTTGTTCGAAGTTTTGTTGATCGCAAAAGAACAGTTGACCACGTCCCACAACGAAGGCTGTTGTCAGCTTGGTCTTATTATCACCTCGGATCGCGTCTGTACATCAATCGCAACATTGAGTCTCATTGACAAATCTCTGGTTGTTTACAAAATCATCTTCCTCCTACAACGTCTTCATAGTTTCGTTTTTGGTTTGTGCGCTGGAATAGTTCATGCTAGCAAACGCTTCTTAGGATTTTCACTCGTCTGTGTACTTTCAGTCTGTCCAACCGTTTCTTTATTTA
This sequence comes from Paragonimus kellicotti, assembly GCA_014220965.1. Lineage (NCBI taxonomy): Eukaryota > Metazoa > Platyhelminthes > Trematoda > Plagiorchiida > Troglotrematidae > Paragonimus > Paragonimus kellicotti. The sequence continues at coordinate 57,634 of LOND01000627.1, read as the reverse complement.
TGTTCAAAATGGCACGGGATCGAACCCATTTTGTTTCCGTTGTTTTTGCTACTACCAGACCAGTTCAAGCTTCCAACCACGTGGGCCGACAGTCTGAGCGCTAGTGGCGAAATTAGAGACTGTCGGTGAGTTTCATGAGTCAGTCCTGTGTCCCATTTTGTCTAGTTTGCTGTCCGTTTTAGCTTAAGGCCGAATTGAAAGATATCTATCCTCTTGACCCCTTAGTGTCGTCTCAGTACATATTTTCTTTCGTTCAGCTCATGGTTCATTCCGTACTCCAACTCGTCCTTCTGGGTTTGGTACACCTAATAAAGTTCATCCGACCCCCAACAACTATTCATCTCTATCCGGAAGCCCCGTCACTTCCAATTTGACCTCTTCATCAGCCACTGGAGACAATGTGCACCTCGCTTGTGGCCCTGCAAACGTCGATCCTTGTCCAATCGGTCGTGTGTCAAACGGTTGGCCGACCGAGTCGAACGGCCGTCCTAACGATACGCATCGCACATTTGCGCAATCGCGTCCGTTACCTAACCTCACACCGACAACGTCACATTCACAGTTCCGCGGTCGTCGATTACCGTCACACAACATCAACTATCTGCTAAACAGCCCTTCTGAACATGCACCGCAATACATGTGCTCCGAGCAGTTAGAGCCTGCAACTTCTGCTGAAGCATTTTCGGGTGCACCGCACGAGCTCATTGCTGGTTCGGATAAGAAAGATACCTCATCGGCAGTCATGCGTTGGGAGACGGAGTGGGAGCGTGAGACTATCTTGTCGGTTCTTTCAAGCATCCCTTCTCCACAGGTTGGCAGATATTTCGACGTCGTGGTTACTTATTTTAAATGTTTGAGTTTAGACTCAGTTGTTTTTGGTCATTAGGTTACATCCCATCTTTTTTTCTAGCACGCACTTGCTGTTCCCTGCATTGTTGTATAGCAGTTAAAAATTTGCGCGAACCATTTATTTATTGTTGTTTTTGTTGAAGATGATGGCGATGACTTGTTGAAGGTAACAACCCTTTTTGAATTTCTCACTTATATCACTCCTGTCGACGTACTTCTGTGCTCTTTGTAATCCTTCCATCGGTTTGCTCTTCCCAGGTGTCCGAAGTTAAAGCCTCTAGCGCATTAATCCACTTAAGTTTGCCTCCGGACCTGTGTATCTCGGTTGACCAGAAACCTGATCATGTGGATCCTGCGAACCCCTCGCTCACCTCGAATTCGGAGCTAATCAAATCTGTTGGCGGTCACAACGAATCCACTCCCACGTCCAGTTCAACTCTGCTTTTTCAATCAACTGGCTCCTCATCGTGGGCCTTAGATGAGAATGCAGTTCGGTTCGAATTGCATCTGGCGGAACGAGACAACGCTGCGCGTTTCAACCGCGTTTTCTTGTAAGTCTAATCGGACTTATGGTTTAGTTTTATGCCTGGTGGAGGAGGAATCTTATAGGTATCATTTTGTTTTAGAAAAAGTTAGCCAACCATCCGTGATTTGCCTTACTCGTGCAAAGGCTGCTTATTGGCCTACGTTGCAATGTTTGTCTTTTTCAGCTTGAGGTACTTGAGCAGTGGTTAAGTTTGGTTATGTGAATCCTACGCGATGGATGTCAGTAATCAGTTACCTAACCCTGTCCGCATCAACCAGTTCAAGGTGTTACTTGCATCTACCCTGAAGCGGTTTTCCTCTGAGCGATGTGACCATGAAATGCTTCTATTTCACTATTTCGTTGATTCAGTTATCAATTATGCACGGGGTTTTCTGGCTGTGTTCGTTATCCCCTGTGTCCACTTGTGGTTCAAGAACCGATGTTAATACGGTGTTTCTATCTCGCACGTCATCATATATGCACAACGATCAGACAGGGCCTCCTGACGAGCCCATATAGCCCGATGATATTGACGTCAGCTACCAGCACAATAAATTTTCGAGTTGCATTTTCAGTTATCTTGTGTAAATATTGCCTGTCCCAAGTTACGCCGTTGTTTCAGCTGGCCTTCAAATGTGATGGATTAATTGTTCGAAATTATTCTTCCAGCGGGAGTGCTCATCCAATGATGATCATTTGGACGAGTCTTTCGTGTATTCGATTGCTCGTCTTCTGTTTGGTCTCGCCGTAACATCCCCGGTATACCTCAGGTTGATTGCTCGGACTTCACTCACAATAGCGACACGTTGATGTGAATTGAACTTGTTTTGTTCTCACGAGCGTGCACTGACGTAAATGTTCAGGTACATTGTGCTTTTTTGCGTTCCCCCTTTCTCAGTGGAGCGTAGTTTTTACTCGCTACGGGTGATGGTCCCCAGTAGAACAGCGCGATATGAAGTTGAAAAACAGTTCACTTCATGTGGTACACTGCTTAGAAGGGGACACTGTTCTCTATCTCTCTCTGATGGATATGCTTACGTCAAAATTGATTTATTATCTTCATACCATATCCACATCTTGAAGTTTCCTACGGACTAAATGGTTTCGTGGCAAATTTTTATGGGCTTCGCGTTTTGCCGTGTTTCTGTGGCTTACCAACTTTGCATAGTCCACACTTGTCCATACTCTTCCGGTAGCACTAGAACACTACAAAGGTGTCCTGTCTGATGAATTGTTCGCATTGCTGTCAAAAAATTACTAGGCCAAAACAGCGTTGGAACTGTTAGAAAAAGCTTCGCCCTATCCACTCATAACCTTTCTTTATCGTCTCTCTCTTTGATGATTTTTCTTCCTTTTACATCATGTTCCCAGTTGCAATATAACAAATTATCTATCTCCTTCTTGGAGCAATCTAGTGTCGTAATTTTCTCTGTCTAACTATGCAATTCATTTGTCAATTTCTAGTGTGATTCAACTGTTCTGTAGCTATGCATTGGAACAGTTACCTTCGAACCAACTCTTCCAATCCATTACGAAAACACACGTTTGTTTCGGTGCCAGCTTATGGAGACCACGGACCCAGTCTCAGACGATGGAAGTCACAAGGCGACGAGTTTTACTCCACTACAAGATTACAGATATTGACACAAAACACCCATTCAATGCTGCCGTTACGACGGCAAGCTGAGATTGAAAACACGGCCGTATAGGATACACTGCTGGGGTATTTTTGTCAGTCGACTTACCTATGGTATCAGAAGGTTCGGTAAACTTTACAGCGGGCTTATAGAATACCAAGTTAGTGAACAGTTGTTATGTTCCGGCAACTAACCACAGCTGTGTGAGAGTCTGATTCATCTTTAGGCACGTGATATATCGCGCGTGGTATTCCCTTGTCCATCTCCACTCTTAGCTGCCGTGCGGAGGCTTCAGTGACTTAAACCAGCGCAGCGCTGAGCGATGTTCGTGTAAAGGTACTCCTCGCGGATAAAATATTGCAACCGATCTAAGCTGTCCACATTGAACGGTTAACACTAGGTGTGCTTCACTGTGGTACCATCGTACACCTTGTATCATTGCACACAGGTTACTATGACTGTGTGTTTTGCTGTGTTGTCTCTCTGTCTTGTTCACACAGGGCTAGCTGTTCCTAAGAGCTAAACATCATCCGAGTTCGTTTACTCAATCATTCAGAACTAGTCGCATTGTATGTCCGTGTACGCACCGCGCCTACTTCGTTTTGTTCGTGGAACTGAGAGGATTATGCTTTTAGATGCAGAATAGTGTCCACTTGTACATCTTATGTGTGAGAACGAAGTGATCGATGTGACTCAATCATATGATTATAAACCGTACGCCACTCGATATTTTCAGGTAATTTTGCCATATTGTATCGCAGTACGCATTTTTCATATGTAACTAATCGGTTTGTTTACAAGACATGATACTGAGAAGTTATTTGACCCCCTTTTGTTCCTACCGGGTTAATGGAAAAGGAGTCACGAGTTAGCTGTACGAACTTATGACCGTTGCCTGGATATACATTTCTTTCAGTTTCCAAACACGGATGCGTGTGATTCCAATGCACGTTAGATAGGCCATCAAACAACATGGGTGCACTTCAGCCTGAGAACATGTGCACATCGTGATCTGATCACTACCTAAATGGATCGAGTAGCCATCTTGACCTTATGCTACGGTAGTCGTTGGTAGTTGATTCCACCTAATAGCGAGTTGCAACTTTCGGCGAGTTAGAAAATGATAAAACTTTGGTTTCTAAGCCACTACTCATGAGAATGTGAGAAGATGGCCAAACGATTTCAAGAATCAAGGTATACTGTCATTAATTTACTGACCGGTCTCTACATGCAATCGACACCTTTCATCCTTATATAAGTGAAACCAGCAAACAGTCCTCCACTTGGCGTCTAGTGCAATAAAGTATTTTGACGTTGAAATCAATGATTGATGCTTTGATAATGTCGCCTTCTGCGTTATTGACTGATAGGAGTTCGTTTTCATCGGCCGTATACACACCTAACGTCATGTAACTGTGGATGAAGAATCACATCTTTTAAATGAGACTGTCTGTGAGTAGCAAGATAACGGTTAACATGGATAGCTCCGGTACATGCAGGTGGTACTGACAAACTTCAAAAGGATTGACAAACCAATCATAAGCTATTCCTGTTACTGTTGGAATTATTTTGAACGACGAGTGAATGAACTAATTATTCCGATTAATGAGAAAAATACCAATCCCTATGTTAACTCGTTGGACGCATTTTTCATTTATTCCCAAAAAAAAACCATTTCTCACTTATTTATAAAGGGAACGTAATGTTCCGACACAACAGTCTCCGAATATCTATGTCCAACGCCACGGGAATATAGCTTCTTTGTAGGATACATGTATCAGGCTGTTTAATCCACAGTCATGAGCTAAACGCAAATCAAGAGTCCTAAGGGCATACTCGCTGGACAAGTATGCACTGTTGCTAGTATCTGCGGTGTTTGAAAATAGTTTTACCTCAGGATGTGGTTGTTGGCTGTTGTCTATCGACCTGGTTATTTAACCTACAAGTGTTTCATCGCCATGTTGCGTAGAGTCGTCAGTGCACTATTCTTTTCTTCTGATCAGTCGAATGCCTGTTGTCTACAGGATATTTTGTTAACAGGATTTCGTTTCTTTAGTCGGGGGAATAGATCTTAGTTTTTATGAGTACATATTGATTGGTTGCCGTGCTGGTTTGTGTGCCACTGTGATACCGAATAGGAGTAAAGGTCTCGCTGTCGTTTCCGAACTGTCTTTGATGTTGAATAAACTCATCCGTTTGATGTGAATTGTCTGTGTTCATTAGACGTTCTAGGAAACAATGTATCGTAAACCAAAGTTCCTCGAATATGAGTTGAGCATAAAGATGTTGAACAGATGGTCTTCTCGATTTCAGTCAACTTCAGTGTATTCTCACTCGTTTCAGGAGTTTTGATACGACTTCTTTTGTGTGCTGCAAGATGATTGTTGAAAACGTTGTGGATTCGTTTGGCGTGGGTTGACTTTTGGTAGATGCTAGCTTTTGTTCTACTGGAGTGGAATTTTCTGAATTGGACATCTATAAACGACAGCTGGCAGCTGTTTTCTTCATCTCTGCTGATTTCTATTCCCTTGAGGCTTACTCTGAGTCGGCTAGTTGGCTTGCGAGTGGTTCGTGAAAATGTTAGGCAACATGGTCACACGATGCGGTATATTATATGGGAAAATGATTGTTTTGGAGGCCCTAATTTATAATGCTAAGTGAAGGTTCAACAGGCAGTCAAAAGGAGACAGTTAGACGACGATTTGAACGAACTGCACCCTCGATAAGTAAGCCAAAATTCTGGGTACGCTAAGCTGATGAAACCTTCGTCAACCCGAAATGTGCTAAACTAGAAGAAACACGTCGA
>LOND01000627.1:4014-36662 GCA_014220965.1 Paragonimus kellicotti | reverse complement strand
TAGATCCAAGTGCTGGATCTACAAAGTTCATAGCGAAAAGACTAAACTACCGCTTACGGATGAAATTTGATAGCACTCTGATGCTAGCTCGTAATCTCACTTTTATCCTATGGATGATTGATTATAAAGCGACTGTTGGTGTTGATTGCCAGTCTGTCAGAATAATTTGGAATTACCACTAAGCTTTCTGATCATCCGCACCGGTTACTGGCACTTGATGGTAAGCTGTTCCTTCTGAATTTACTGCTCAGATATTGATAAATGGATTGAGAATAACACAACGTTATGAGCAAGTTGTAATACTCTACGTTTCAACCACCTCGGGTGGCCTTCCTCAGGAGTGTTGTGTGCTCAGATTTTTTCCTGTTTCTCTCATCGTTTTGTTACTTTGATGACACGCAGTACTCACTAATCGAGGTGCATATATGAAAGCCGGTCTTTGAGTCATAAAGCTTCTCATCATTTGCCTCTCGGTCTTATTCTATCTGGTTTACTCCAAATACTGAGTCTATGTTAGTTCAACCACATGTGGTTTTGCATGTGTTTACAGACATTCTTCGATTCCGATCACTGTAACAGGCCAATCCGTACGCGGTTGCCATCAAACATATGTGAAAGTATATATGTATATGAACTTGTGTTTGTCCTCATGTTTATCTATGACCGATTTGTTTTCCGGTACACCTTGCAACATCCAGCTGAAGTGCACTACTTTATATGCATGTACTCAACATCTGAGACTAGGATGCCATTCATACGTGGTTAATTTAGCCATCCTGCGACCAGTTGAGTCGTTTGCTAGCAACAGCCATTATTGATATCATTCTCAATTAAAGCCGTGCTTACCGGATCTATGGTTTAATGGATGAAGATGTTCGCTTCTACCGCTTCATGGGTTGCACTATAACCGTTATCTTCCTCTACCTGATTCAGTCCAAGCAGCGGTAATCAGCCTGGTTTCTTTATTCGAAAGTTGTGATCGCTTTTTCAGCCTCAACCTCACCAAGTGTGTTTTCTACCTTTGCGACAGACTAGGTTCCTTTAGGCTACCAACTGCCGGGTCACCCAAACATAGGCAGATGCAGTCGCATAATCGAAGCTCGAACCCGTAACTGTGTGATTGCCAACCGGCGTCATTACCTCGTCTACTTTGGTGCAGAGAGCCCCCATTTTACTCCATCGGTCCTTCGTACAACTCACTAGTCGTGTTTCGGAAGATTGGATGACGTGTTGGTTTTATATTCCAGCCATCAGCCCATTGTTTAAATGATCGATCGTTCTATTGCGGACCACATACGATAAGTGAGAACTCAGGGTTATCCACCTGAACGGTGCACACGAATAATATGAATAGCGAATTAACTGTTTGTTTGGTGAGAAGTCAGATTGTTTTTTCGTCGTCGATGCTGTTGTTCGTCGAATGTCAAGAGTAACCGCTATATGCAATCGGTGGTTTCTCTATGAGCTGCCCACTTAGTTCGATGCTAGTGTGTTTTCGTTACTCATTCGGAGTAGAACGCAGATGCGGTCATCAGTTAAGCACACCTCTACGGACGGTTTCTCCATAATGTACTGCCATTCACTAAGGTCAAAGTGGTGGCAACAAGTATACTCGCCTCAACGAACCAGTCGACTGCTACAGTTATGAAGAACAAACTTTCAGTGAACAGACTGTTTTCGATCAAATTCTCCTTTTGGCTGGTACAATTACATAAAATTAAGTGACGAGTTAGATATTTATTGATGAACAAAATAATGAACTGACAGTGTGATCGGTTAAATAATTAACTGTACTTTTGCTGTGGTTAGGAACACAAACGAAGTCGGTCCTAGGTAGTCAGTGTTAATCAGGCTGGGACAGTGGGACGGGGACAAATTGTTTCACGGGTTGGGCGGCCGTGTTCGGCCAAGGAAGCCCCAGAGTTTGAACGAATTGTTTATGCACACACAGATCCGGGTGACGTAGTCGGATTGCGACCGCCTCGGCTATCGACAGGATGTGGCATTTGACCTTTCGCGACAAGGTAACCGGGACCTGATAGACGGTACGAAATGCTGTCTTCTTGTCTGTGTACTGATCACAATCGATCGAATGGGCCAGAATTGATGCGTTTTGTTGTCCCTGAGTGAAGCCAAGCGGGGCAGTGTTCACGGATTCTTTCGGATAAACGCCTAGTAGTGCGACCTATGTATGCTGAACCACAGGAACAGTCAAATGAATAGATCAAAAAGAGGCAACATTATTAGGCACGTTATCCTTCAAATTCAGTGGAACCGCCCGTTTTGAATGAAATGTGACAACAGAAATTACGGCATAAGTCGTTTTGATGGTATTATTGATTTCATGTGATATCAACTCCACCGTTGCGTCATCCTTGAATGGTAAGGATAATTAGACGTTTTTCCCATTGGCGATGTCCACTGAGGGTCGCGGTTGTCTCTCCTGCATGTTGCTGTTGATAAACTTCTCAGGATAGGCGTTATTGCTAAGAATCTCCCGTAAATTCTTTAATTCCTCCTCTATCGTATCATCTGTACAGATCCTCTTTGCTCTGTTCGTCAGACAACGTATCAGACCACGTTTGAGACTGATCGGTACATAGCTATGGAAGGTACAGATATTGATCAGTCCATGTTTTCTTCTTAACTACGCTTCGCTGTAATGAACCGTCTGATCTACATGCCATTGGTACGTCAAGAATAGACATTTCTTCGATTAGTTTCCCTTGCTAAACTGAATATAATATTGTGAGCCTTGTTAAAAATTCCTAGTAATTTCTGGGTATCTTCTATATAGTCCACCACGTTAAAGATGTTGTTTACATACTTTCGGTAGTAGTTTGTTTCTTTGATAATCTCATCCGACTTGTTGTTTTCGAATATACTCATGAATGTATTGGCAAGCACTGGGCTCAGTGAAGAGGTATTCCAGCGTTAATCTGGCGGTTCTCGATGTAGTAACATACAAAATTAATGGTTTCCTGTCAACGGTACGTTAGTAAATAACGACGATACATCAAGAGACAGCATTTTCTTGTCCGTTACGTTAAGGTTTGCCGAAGAGTCCACGAATTCGAACGTATCTTTTAAACTGTATTTATTATTTCTTCACTGGTTCCAGAATTTCTACCAGCCACTGTGCAGCTGCATGGTAGGGGGAGTTGCACATGTCAAGTATCGGTCTGAGTGGTATTCCGTCCTTGTGTATCTTAGGCAGGCCGTATAACCGCGGAATACGAGATCCTGTCGGACGTATACGATCAAGTACATAGGTGCTAATGGAATCAGCTTGTTTCATTCTGCGCAGCATGCTTGATAGCCTTTCCGATTGTCAATGTCTCATTTTTACCAGCCTTTTCATTGCGGAATTTCGTTCCGTCCGAAAAGATGTTCAACAGTTTAGCAACGTATTCGGCTTTACTCAGCAAAACAATTCCTGCTGCATCATCACGCTTTGATATCATAATAGAGTGTTCATTTTTTAAAAACTTCAAGCACTTCCAGATGAGACTTTGTAAGCAATTTGTAGAGGGAGTTCTTATAGCTCAAATACTTGTAACAACTAATTGCAAGGGTAGATTTAAACTGTTCAAAATTCATTTTGGAAGTCGGATGTAAATCTCGTAACTGACCACCACCATTGAAGTTTTCAAACTGAACTTTCGGATCTAATTGTTTAACTTTACCACCTGGGCAACAGAATTTCGGGCCAAGCGACAAAATTTCAATCAACGGCTTACTCAAGGTCAATGAGCAAAAGTTATGAACATACCGCTCTGGTTGGGCTGGAAATTGCATCTGCGGCTTTTTCGGACTGACTGTGGAGAGTAACCATCTCTTTTTTCTCTCCATTGATCTTTCTACAATTTTCTGCACGTAAGATTCAAAGGCATTTCTTTCATCGGCTGACAGATTCTCTACTACGTGATAACGTTGAGCCTTTGTTTCATTCGGGCTCTGCCAATTGAGAAACTTGTGTCCTGTTCATTACGTGCGTATCGTCTCAACGATTTATTGGTAGAATGGATCTGGTTACGATGGAATGATCTCCGATAGAGGGCTGGGGACTTGTTTCTTTTGATACATTCTGCGCTAAATTCAACAGTTGCTTTAGTTTCAAAAAGCTTGGTGCTCAACTTCAAGTACTATTTGAGTTGTTTCACCAACGAGGGGTCCTTGATAATTGAAAATCCCCGTAGCATTCATGAAAACACAGTTTCAGCGAACAGACTGTTTTCGATCAATTTTTCTCTTTGGCTAATACAGTTATATAAGAGTAAGTGACGAATGGTGTTTTCGATAACTGAGACAATCGTAATCTGACTGCGTCACCGGAATTTGTGTGCGTGCAGACATAGTTTGTTCAAACCCTGGGGCTTCCTTGGACCAAACACGGCCGCCCAATCTGTGAAACAATTTGTCCCCGTCCCACTGTCCCAGCCTGATTAACACTGACTAACTAGGATCAACTTCGTTTGTGTTCCTAACCACAGCAAAAGTACTGTTAATTACTTATCCAATCACATTGTTCATTCATTATTTTGTTGATCATTTACTTTCCACAGTTATCTACCATTTTACACGAACATGCGAACACTGACATTTTTAAATATTCTCATATATCGTCATAACTGGTACTCCGTTCTACAGCCCTACTGCCAAAAACACTCATTTACATGACGGTGGGTCTAGTGCCCATTTTTTGTCGACTAAGTACAAGTGTTGTCTGGTGAGAACTCTGCGTTACTGTGCCAGATGAATCCTCTTCCAATGAGATGTTTTTGTTAAGACACACAAGGAAAACAGTTTTTCATCGGTGTTTGCTGAGAAAGCAAACAAGCAAAAATCAGCTGTCATGATGACTTCAACAGTTCCTATCTTCGTTTGCCATACTAGGGTGGTGACCTCGCCACTTTTTGAAACTTATCACAGTAACTGTAGAATGCACAATCTACGCAGCCAAACTTGTCTTGGTGTTCACCACCATGGGAACACAAACACCGCTGTTAAAAACACGATCACCGCTTAGCGCCAACAATTCAGTCATTCACTAATTTTTTGATTGCTGGCTGCTATCATGTGCAGCAGAAATGATAATTACACAATCGGGTCAACGAACACGTCCCAGTTTGGTTTCGTTGAACAACCACGGATACCACAATGTTTTGATCTGGTGAAAACAACGTAACACGCCTCAAACTATCAGCGGCGTCTATAATTCGCCATTGGTTGACATTGTATTTCTGGTAAGTGGTATGGCATTTAGCAGAGACCCAATTGCGAAACTTTTGAGCGTCGGATGGATACAAACCAGTGACGGACGCTGCAAGCATTCCACTGTCAGACTGTTTCAACGTTTTGTTTCTGTCGTTGGCTCATGTCTATCTGATGCCCAGTCAAACGTCCTTCATTTAAACCTGGAGATAGCCTTTTGAATACGTTATGGAACAAACAATCAAGAGCCTTTTTGTTCCGCGGATGTGCTAGTCGAACTAACCCTTTTGCGTACAAAAGAATTCACAACAATATCGGATCACCTTGGTGACTACTGTGACTTGGTATGTGTATATGTGATTATTGATTTTGTCGTTTTGCCTCACATTGCCTCTAAAATTTTGCTACATAAACTGGCGGACTTCAATGTTTGCCTGATGTGGATGCAACGAAATACTCGAGTGATACGAAGTGCAACATTCCTTCTGACTTTTCTGCTCATTGTTGTTGTCTGCTTTCTTGCAGCCCCCACTCCTTGTCTGGTATTTGCGCGCACACACAAGCGGTCTTTGGCCCCAGTTAAATGCATTAATGGTCATTTCTTGTAGTCGTGTGTTCGCAGCCCATCAATATTCTTTGCTGAGTGTTGTTCGTTAGGCGTTCCGCTGACGTTAAGGACGCTGATATAATCGTTGTGCTCGCAATGTTGGATGGAAACTATGACTATTCTCCCGTTTTCTTCGGTGTTCAATTCGCTTCCACCGGTTTGTAGGTACTGTTGCGTCTATGCAGATCTTTGTGGTCAGTTCAGCCCTGCGGTTCATTTTGTCACCCTGTCCACTGAACCATCAGCCCCACGCAATCTTACTGTAGTTGGTCATACGCGGACCTCGTTGCATTTGAAATGGAGTGCCGCTGCCGACAATGGATCACGCGTCACCGCTTATATTGTGGAGTACGCGCCGGCTGTACCGGGCTATCCACCGCATGCATGGCGTGCCGGTGGTGATCTTGAATTGTCTAACGGAGACGTGGTATGTTTGTAATTGATTTTGCTATTTGTAGTCTGTTCTTATCATCGTTATTTGAAGGGCAAAATTTAGTGAAATTCTCTCACATCTTCGATTCTGTCATCATTAATCCATAAACATATACTGCTCGTCTGATGGATCATTTGAGGTACTCACTTTTAGCTGAAAATATACACGAACTGCGTTCTGTGATACAGCAGTTTTCTGGCTGCTAAACCTTGGTCGTCCATAACCAAATGGATGACGAATCACCCAGATCATCATACTGTTTGTTGACTTGAACGATAAAATTTAAGCACTATTTACCGACCGAATGAAGTGGTTGGGTGAACCGTGTAGCACTGTTGTCTGTGATAAATTTTATCATGCTATATAAGATGTCGCAGACTTTCCAGCGAGTTACACGATATAATGTCTTATATATTTGCTCGGGAAAAATAATCGCATCTTTTTTTAAAATATTTTTTTCATTCATAAAGTGCCAATATTATCAGTAGTTGTCAGCTTAGTGATTTGTTATGTGACCTATACGATTATCATTGCTTTCTTAGTTGCTACATACGTCTTGTGCAAATGTACTGAGAGGTTTCGGAAACACTTCCGTACGTACTCAGTCATCTACATAACAATATTTGTGATCAATAACCTGCAGCTAATGCCTCGGTATAGATTCTGTTGGTCTGATCACGCAGTACTCAGCTGTACTCGCTGTTACTACTCAAGATTATTTTCATACCTCACGAGGATTGCTAATAATTAACCAAATTTTAGACAGCACTCACATCATGACCATTAAACGACATTTGAAGGCATTTAATGCTGTACATTTTTAGGTCAGTTGTCGTCTGTTACTATCCAAGCAATAGATTACAGCGCTTAAAATGCTTATGTTAATCGGTTCACGAACTGGTTCATTGTCCTAGAATAATGCCTCCGGCTAATTTCGTCTCCAGTTGATTGTTTCCAACATTTGCTTGACAAGCGCAATTACTTTCTTGCTACTCAAGATTCTCTTATTTGAAGTCCATATCGATGTGTATTTATCTTTAAGCGCCATATGTGCAGTTTTAGCAGGCGCTGAATTTGTAGATCATCTGCATTCAATTTTCACCAAATTTTCTTATCACAAATGACTCCGACGACTGTATGTTACCGCATCCATACGAACATGTTCGTTAGTTTGGTGGATGTTTTTCAAAAATGACAGAGTTGCTATCCTTCTCTCTAAGAAACCTCAGGCGTTGCTTTTGGTGTAGTTTATTAATCGGTTGATTGATTTCTGATGACACTTACTTACGCCTGGAAGCAATCATCCTTTTGCGCAACAGTCTCCTGAATTAGTAGAATTCCACCTTGTTTCCTCTACAACGAAGAGCTGTAAATTTTCGTAAATGTTGTCTATAGCTATTTGTCTTCTTGGTCGAAATTCGGGTCTTCCTGACCACTAGCATGCTATTCTGCGCATCTACTAAAACTGTAACGTTAGGTGAGATGGCGGCTAATCGAGCTCCGTGGTGTGAATGTTGTTGTAAGTGAGTGCACTTAATGACGCGGGGCAGTGAAAGCCGTAAGGAAGCTGTCTTGCTGATGACGCCTTACTTTCACTTACAGCTCGGTTGTTTGTTTGCAAGGTGTAGGCACCTTGATGTTGAATGTTTGAATATAGACGTAGCTATTTTTAGTAGTTAGGTCCACTTCCCCTCCCCTCCTTTTTCTTCTTTCTTCCTATATAGGTTTTTTCTTTTCGTGGTTGTGTGGCAGTTAAGCATCAGTGTGAACCACTGATGTATTGCTGTCTATGATGATGATGATGATGATGAGGAGGAGGAGGAGGAGGATTGTTATTACTATTAAAACTGTAGGCTATGAAACCTCCGTATTCTTTCTGTACTGGTCTCATTTAGACCTTGCTTATAAAAATGTTGCATCGCATTTTATTAATCTGAAATTAGGTGATGTGTCAGTTTCTACCGGGTATTGCGATGGAATAAAATATCGGCTAGTAATTGTAGAGCTTGAATATATATATATATATATATATATATATATATTCAATCTCCCAGCGCACGCAGATAATGTGACTTGAAAACCTACGAATTTAAACTCTGTGAACCGAAGCAGTACGAAAGTTTTCACGGAAACTGACGTTATAACTGAAGTCTATACAATACAGTGACAAATGTATGATGTCTAATTATCTATCTATAGTGGTAATCCATTTTTCACTGTTATTCTTCTATTGTGTATGCAATCTTTTCAAAAAGTGTGTTCATTTCTTTTTTTTATATTCATTTTGAGCATGTCAATTGAGACAGTCTATTCAGTTGACTTTTCCATTGATCTTGCTTGTGTAACCAAAGTGACTTTGAAGCTTAAATTATTGAAACGTTATGGAGTACCGTGTGGAAACACTCTTCCCCCAATTTCTTTCAAACGTGATAGAGAATGTTATCTGAATTGGCCGCACTTCGTCCTGTATGGGAGACTGAAGAGATGCCTCGTAAGCGGCGCTTATCTGCAGTCATTCTTGTATTCAAACCGGCGCCGGAACATCCAGTTACAACCAAAAAGTTATCAACCTTGTTTCGGCCGCTTGTAAGGTACTGTGCAACGGTTTCTCAAACACGGAGAGGACTAAATCCGAGAGGAACAGACAGATTTCCGACGTGATCGCGGATTTGTGGATCGTATTTTCATTTTGCCACAGGCACTGGAACATCAACACTCCTTTTCGTAGCCGACGATCGTACCTGAAGGCTGCATTTGAGTCGGTTAGTCGACGCGCTGTAAGAGTTTGCTTCCGTCGCAGAGGAGATCCAGTGAAATGTGTAGTTTTATTGTAGTCATTTCATGTGCGCAGTGAGTACAGAGTGCACATTTATAGGCAGCTATCCCGAACGTTCTTCATTTCAAACGTCTTTCGTTAGGAATGTCTGATCCATCTTCTTACTGAACCACTTGGTGGATGTTATCCTGGGGGGAGCACTGAGAGGCTCTGAAGGTCTTGAGTTGGAGTTACCAGGTAGTAAGCCAGCTGATAGACGTGTAGTGTATCTGTCACTTCCCATCAATTGCGGCACCACAAACGGTCTTGATTGCTGATTGAACTTAAGGCGTACAACGCGTGTGTTCGTTCGGTTTCGCTGTGCAGATCAGAGTTGACCCACTGGTGCATAAGACGTATATGGTCACCCGGTATTCGACCAACATTTTATTCACCAGTTCATCGATATCAAATGGGCAGCTTGTGTGAGTAACGGTACTGTCTATTGGCGAGTATTTTGAAAACTTCAAAAGTTGCGAACCGATAACGGAGGTAGTAGAAATGCACAGTCTTACGCTGGTTGGTTTATGCACTCTGTACATCATTTGAGCGTATGTTGTGTCGCGTCTTGTGCAACTGCTGATGAACGAGTAAAACCGCAAAGGGGTCGGGCGCCGTCGTGTTCACCAACTGCGGAAACCTTGACCCCCTCGCTGACGATCGTTGACAATGCTATCTGTCAAGTTGGGGAGTTCTTGACTGTCAACACTGCTGGCGGAAACACTCCCGGGTATGGTAATCTGACGCAGTCGATGGCAAGCCTGTGCCATCTTCATAGCTATCCATTGTTATTGCCTATTTTCCCTTACCACATTTTTCCCCATTAAATAATATGCTATTTTCTGACCTAATGTCAACATCAGCAGTTGCACGTTAATCGGAAACGGTGATTGTAATCGCTTTGTCTTTAAACTATGAATTCTCGATAGGTTTTGAGCACTAACCTTGTAAGTTTATCATTCTTAACTAATCATGTGAGTCTTCTCATCGCCAGCAACATTGCATGTCTGCCGATAGCTTTTTTCTTATTTCGTCCCAATGGACAGTTTCATCCCTACTTCCCTGCTTCCCCCACTTTATTTTCACCACTTCCGGTCAAGGTTCCGGCCCCACATTTTGTCGAAGGATTTCGCGGGCTAGCCAAAACATGCAAACTGACGCAACTGAATCCATCCACCGACTATCTAGCCCGAGTGCTGGCTGTGAACGCCTACGGTCGCAGGTGAGCTGAGCTCGCGTCTAGTGTTTTTTTTTTTTCAATTTCGCCTCCTCACAAGCAGTGTTCGCGCGGTTTGGTCTCATCGCATACTCCGGTAGAGCTGTAATGTTGGTAACTTCTAGAAGGTTAGACTCTATGGTGGTCTTCGCCAGGTCTACTTTCGTAAACCTAGATTCATGTGCTGTCCGTGTCATTCAGTTTGGGACGTTGCTAGCATGAGCACTAGCTTTGCCAAAAATGGGATCAAGCAAGCGTTACTCTCTTCGTCGTGTGCGATTTGCAAATTCGTTGCTGACCGAATTGGTTACTACTCCATCACAGTGGCATCTTTGAAATTCCGTAGACAAGTTATTACTTGGGTCATGCCTTCATTGTCATTTGCGGTAAGTGTGCAGATGTGTTGCCTAGTCCATTCAGTCTTTTCAATCCGGAGCCAAAAACAAACTCAGATGATGGTTACACGCCTTCACTGTGTGATGAACAATGTTTCCATGTCCGCTTTCAGTACATTTTGGTCTGAGTTCTAATTCGTTCGTCTGGCACAGCCGGTCACCAAGCCGAGTATCAGTACGACCTGGTTTTTCTGATAACCTCATTTCCTCTTTGGGCACTCTAAAAGCAATTAACGAATTTGCATATGGTAGCGATAAAAACCTAAATTATGCGCTGTTCTCCAGAGTGACAGCTCATACAACTTTATAACTTGCGAAACCGTGGATAAAGAGACAGTCGAACTATGGTGTTCAAACAGACTGTCTCTGGACACAGAGGTGAGTTGATGTCCAATTGTTTGAACTTCAATTAACTGCGTGGCTCAGATTGCAGCTAGGCATAAGATGTGAAAAGCGAGAACTGGTTGTCTGTATTCAAGAAGACGGACAATGGTTTAGTGCGTTGCACTATCCCGTTACGTTATGGATACTGGCGTAGTAGTCAACTCGAACTAGTAAGGCGCAGAGAGATTAAATTTGAACTGTTCGTTACGCCAAGGTGGTGCTCAAGGATGTCAGACCAACAGGCAATCCGACGCGCATGGGAGGTGATTGTGCATAAACTATGGCCGCGTAATATGTCTCTTAATACAATATCTCCCTCCTCATCTGGCTGTATGTTGTGCTCGGTAAGGCAGCTGTTTGGTTTTACTTCATCAGCGTTAACCAATACTTTCCTGGAAATGAAAATTCCAAATAAGCCATCTTCTCTGGTATCGTTATTAACGAAATTCCTTGTGGAGTTAGGGTGATATATATATATATATATTATATATATATATATATATATATGTCTTTCGTAGATTGACTGCATGCTTTGAAAAGGCGTGGCTAGCAAGCTACTCCTTTAATTGAACAGAGAAGTTTGCACAACGTATCTCTCGAGCACATTTTGCTGCATCTCATCAGGTACATACTGCAGTCTGTGGGTTTATATAGCAAAGTTCAATGGACATTGTGAAGCTAAACAACAAAATCAACAACCACACAAACACACGCACACATACACATCAACGCACATCAGTTCACCAGGGTAATCTCGCACTGATGAAACACACTTGGATTGGACAGTTTTGTTCCGATCTAGTACAAGCGTGGTCTGGTGAAAACTTCGTTTTATCGTGCAAGACGTATCTGTTCGAGAGTGACATTTGCCGAAGAAATGTCATTGAGAATCACGCTCAGAGAAAATGGCTATCCATCGGCATTTGTTGGAGAAATTCAGCAAACAAAAGCCGGCTGCCGCGATGTGTTCAACAGCTCCCAAACTGAATGTCTACCTTCGTTTGCCTTTCAAGGGTAATAGCAGCTCTGTTGAAAACCCGTCTCACGGCGGCTATCGGACGACGTTCTATGCAGCCCAACTGGTCATGCTGTTCACCACCACCCGAATCTCAACACCACCACTGAAAACATCGCTGCTGCTTAATGTCATCATCTATGAATTCTCGTGTGAGTGCCGGGCCACTTACATAGGCAGAACGGAGCGGCAGTTACGTAATCGGGTCAACGAACACATTCCAGTTTGGGTTCGCAAAACGCTCATGGATACCACAATGTCGGACTCAAGTCAGAATGTGACAAGTCACAAGGAACCAGCGTCATCGATCGCTCGACACTTGTTGACTTGTCGACCCAAATTGAACCTGGAGAAGGCGTTTCGGATACGTTACGCAACAAAAAATCGAAGGCTTCTCCGGTTCGCGGAGGCGGTAGCAATTAGCAAATGGAAGCCACCCCTCTGCGTACAGAAATCTTGTTCGTCAGTACCAGATTGCCGTGGTAACTGATGTGTGTGGATGTATGCTTGTTTATGCTTGGTTGTTGATTTTGTTGTTTAGCTTCACAATGTCCATTGAACTTTGCTATATAAACCCACAGACTGCAGTATGTACCTGATGAGATGCAGCGAAATGTGCTCGAGAGATACATTGTGCAAAAACTGTTTCTGACTTCTCTGTTCAAATTTGTTACTGGAGAAAGTTTTTCACCGTGTACTTATCGTCTCCTGCATTGTCGGCTTTCTGTACATAGATGTGTCTGTCGTATCATGTGACCAACGAGTGACCAGGTTAGCAAGGAGCAAAAGAATGTTCATTTTCTATCATCCGTGTCCCATATTTTTGTCCCGTTCGTGCTTCTCTGGATCCTCTTATTCACGACTGCTATTCCGTGGATGTTTGTTTGAATGCTTACAATTAGTTGTGTTCATATGCGATCAGAATGTACGGAATGTTACTTCGAAAACTATACTATTCACATCTTCTCAGTGCTTCATCCGAATCCTTTACGTTCGCCGATTTCCGTATTCCTATCACGANGTTCGCGGAGGCGGTAGCAATTAGCAAATGGAAACCACACCTTTGCGTACAGAAATCTTTGTTCGTCAGTACCAGATTGCCGTGGTAACTGATGTGTGTGGATGTATGCTTGTTTATGCTTGGTTGTTGATTTTGTTGTTTAGCTTCACAATGTCCATTGAACTTTGCTATATAAACCCACAGACTGCAGTATGTACCTGATGAGATGCAGCGAAATGTGCTCGAGAGATACATTGTGCAAAAACTGTTTCTGACTTCTCTGTTCAAATTTGTTACTGGAGAAAGTTTTTCACCGTGTACTTATCGTCTCCTGCATTGTCGGCTTTCTGTACATAGATGTGTCTGTCGTATCATGTGACCAACGAGTGACCAGGTTAGCAAGGAGCAAAAGAATGTTCATTTTCTATCATCCGTGTCCCATATTTTTGTCCCGTTCGTGCTTCTCTGGATCCTCTTATTCACGACTGCTATTCCGTGGATGTTTGTTTGAATGCTTACAATTAGTTGTGTTCATATGCGATCAGAATGTACGGAATGTTACTTCGAAAACTATACTATTCACATCTTCTCAGTGCTTCATCCGAATCCTTTACGTTCGCCGATTTCCGTATTCCTATCACGACAAAAAACGATATTTGTAAGGTCTTTTTCTAATTTCCTCGCCAATCTGTCATTTCTCCCGCCGTACACGTGTACCCCTAACATCTACCTTGAGTATCTTATTAGTGGTTCTATATACCTGATTTCCTTATGCAACTTGTTTCCGCTTGTGTGTGAGCTTGAAAGATCTCCTACAGGAAATACATCGTTTATTAATGATATCCGTTTGGGGGTTCAAATCGCATTTAGCTCATTTGATTCCATTCACTAGATTTGGTAGCCTGGCCGTACACTATTCCGTGCGCCCCATAGTGTCTAACGTATTGTGGTGCAAGTATCGAGATTTTACACCCTGGGTGTCTGAACGGTGCTGGTCTATCAGGATTTTTCCGAATGGCAGTTGTTATTGAGGTCACAGGGCCAAGGTCAGCTATGTATGTGTTACATTGTTGTCGAAGCACGCGGTTGAACAATATTTGTGTGTGCCTCCCCCTCCTTACTACGCTGTTGGACCGCTAGTTCGGTCGGTTGTTTGCTTAGTCAATATACGGTCGATTGGTGATGTGCCAACCTAATGCCAATAACACTTGTTTGAGCTTCCACCGTCACTAAATTTTCTTGTTAACTGCAGCTCCTTATGACGTTCAAACTATGGTTTTCTATTCACTTCGGCAGTGCTGTGGATCCGTTGCTCGTCCAGTTAAAATGGACTCAATTTCTAACGGGTATCAGCCACTCTTATGCCTGGTGTTTTGGTTTTCACGGTTGAAATGACATGACATCGATCGTGCGTTTTACCTTTACACAGCACATTGTGGGACGAATGTCAACATCCGGCGGCCCTGGGAATCTGTTAGTTGCTTCGCACCTAATATGAAAACAGCACGACTCACTGCACTGCGTGAGCACTAGGTGAACGTCCACTCACTTAGACTGAATGAAACAGTTCATCTTTTGAATATTTTGTTCAACTGGCTCGAAAGGACTCATTGTTTCGATTTGTTACTGTTATTGTTGCTCATCTCTCACGCGACCTTTGTCAAATTCCACTCATTCAATTATTCATTACACTCGACTCGGCATAAATCTGTCGAGTTCGATCTACTGACTGTCAAGGACCAGAGATTGGCGATCGATTTGATTGTGGAGAGCTGAACTGACCAGCCACATGAAGCTAAGGGGATGAGTACGTGGTTAATAAACCAGGCATGGGCAGCCCATCGATCGAATCAACAAAAATTCCCTTTTCATGGTCGTCGTTCACTTTTTGTCCAACTGTTTAGCGCACTTCAGATATGGTGTCCAGTCAGGCAATGAGGTGACCTATACGGAAGATTTGCATTAAACACACCTTATCCTGATGACCGATACTCATACGCGAATGCCCGTGCCCAAAAGTATGATCAATTGATGGAACCAAACCTTACTCGATCTCATGTCAAGTCTAAGTAGGCTGGTCAGTGCTGATTGACCGTGATCGGCTGTGTTGTAAAACGTTGTCAGGTGTGCATCTATGGCCTGTACATCTGGGCACTGGAAACCACCGTGTCCATTTTGTTAGTTCATGTGTTCACTCTATATTAAAGTAGCATCCAGTTGAAATTGCCCAATTTTCCAGTCGTTTTCACTCTGCTTGCTCAGTCTGATGGGACTGTATCCGACCAAGTTTTAGCCACAACTTTGCAGCAAACAACAGCGGACTAACAACAACACTGAGGAATCGAACGGTTTGAGGGCCCTTAGTGTCCTGGATGTCTGTTATCTCTGTATTTGAATTCACTTGCTGATGACAGTGCTACGGCAGACTCAATTTACCACTTCAACGAAACGTCGGTGATTCAGGATTAGGCGAAGAATACCAAAAGTACACCATTTTAAAAAATGTTTTCTGAGCGAGATGGAAACTCGTATGGTATCGGTGTCGATTGTTTGTTGAGCTCAAAATGAGAACTCTTCTGAACAGACTTTGTGCTATGGATAGTGTATATTAATAAATGATGCCTTGCCACTTGGAAATTCATACATGCTTAGTGTCACAAGAACAAAAGAATGTTCTCATGTTGTGTTACTGTTTTGTTTATCAGGGGCATCACTGAAATTTTTTTTTCTAGAATCGACCAAATGTTTTGGTTAAACAGTGTGATTCACAAAGCAGCCACTTTGCCCTAGTTACTGTTGATCGAGATACTGACAGGGGCTCAGTTCGTTTATTGCAAAAACCAGGCTTCCTGCAGCCATTCCACTGCGCTTTAGTAACAGTACTGTTTATTAATCGTTGAAAAAGCCCGTGTATTCTACGACCTACTTCCACATGGTCATTTCGTATGATCTGTGACTCCTTCTGCTCGACTATACCTCTCCAGGTTGTTCGGGGACCGAATGCAATACTTATAAAACTTTAATCATTTGCATCTAGCTGAAATCAATGTCAAAACAAATCCAATGAAGGAAGCATTGTGGAGGGTTAAATAGGGAGGAATCTGTCAACCAAAAACAAAGCCCATTTTTAGTACACGTCACAAACGTCAGCGAATATAGTTTTTCACCATATCTGACAACTGTGTTAGTCGGAAGTGTGTGTTGTTTTCTGAACCTCAACCAGGGGATCCCAAGAAAGCTAGCTTTCTTGCTGTAGATGCAGAAGATGCTTTGATTTGTAGGCTATCGCTTTCGGTTTAACCTAGCACGTGCGAACGGAAGAGGACGCGCCAAACAACAAGTTGATGTGTATATCGTATGTCCTAGCTAACGCACCTTGGGAAACAAAATCACTGTGTTCAATGACCCGAATACACGGTATCGGATCTCGGCACTATACTTTGTGATCACGTAACAATCAGGATGGTAAGTATAACTGAACACAACAAAGTGCACGCACTCATTGTCACTGTTTTAAACATGCTTTTTCGAACGTTGTGCGTTAGAATGATTTGTCCGCGTGCTGTTGCTGACTCTGAACACCTCTCACTATGATGAAACGCACTAAGTTATCAACGAGAGCAACACGGGAGTTCATTGCATCCCAGTCCCCTTTTTTACTTGCATATCTGTTTTGTTATCCACCTACTTCGTTTGTATTGCATATGCCCGTGATCTCACAGCCGCACAGAGTGGCATGATAACTGGTTGTTGACCAACCACGACTAATCTCATCTGTCGTGTATTGTGCGTTCCTGTTCCCTAAGATCTTTATCACATCTTCTGTCTCCGTTCTTAACGTCTCAGTCCATGGAGCAGCATAGTCACTGGAAGTACTTCTGGCAGTCCTCCTCCTACCCCCCAGACACCTTATCTAGTTCATGCTGATGTTCACACCCTCACATTGGCCTGGCATCAGCCGGATTTTGAGCGGCATTCTGCACCTGCCTCCCTCCATGACGGCGTTGGAGTGGCCGAACTGAGCTACACTCTAGAGATGGACGACGAAGCAATGGGACACGGGTTTGTCACCGTGTTCGATGGAACCGGGATGGAGCATTGCGTGGAGAATTTACGACGCAATACGCGATATCGTTTCCGATTGGCCGCTTCCAATATAGACGGACGTAGTCGGTGGACAGAGTTGGTCACCTTCTCCACCTTACCCGATCGACCTTCGGCGCCATGCAATCTACGGGTAATTGCGAATCATAGAGCCATGATGATGCCATAATGTGTTATTTTCACGGAACTGACTGTTCATCTGCTTATGTATGTTCATCCTTCTATCTCTGGTCTGGCTATGTAGCCCAGCTAGCAGAACACATGCCGCTTATGAACGTGGGGTTCTGTCACGGGTTTGAATTCAACAAAAACCTCTACTTTTGACGCTTGGAATCTCCATAATTTACGAATCTTCTGGTTTGTTTAACTGTAGTATTACGCGGTCGTTTGTTCCAGCGCGTGTCAACTTCTCTCTGGGTTCAGGTAGTTCATCCAATGTGTCGCATAAGAACAGATGTCTCGGGGCATTAATGTTTACCGTTTACCTAACATAAGCGCCTGTCTGATGATGTTTCATGCCTTTGTAAACTGACAGCTGGAATAGATGGGTGTTATCACGCTAGTAACTACTGTTCAAGTGTATTGGTTACAAAACTGATTGCCTTAACTGTTTCCACGTATGTTAGCTAGATTGCTTGGTCGTACCCAATTTCACGTCGGCTTTTGCATGTATTTACTGTTTTAATTTGTTTCTCCTCTCCAATTCTTATTCAGCTGGCTAGTTCTATCCGGCCAACTAGGCTCTCAGTGACCTGGGACGCTCCGGAAGATGATGGTGGCCTACCTGTGCAGGCATATCGTTTGGAACTTCGGTTGCCCTACAAGATTGACTCGGCACATGACGATGGCAAACCACGCCAGTATTCCTCCGATAACCAATTGCCTCAAACCGGCTCGGCTGCGGACGTGCTGTCTAGCCGCACACTGCTCTGTTGGCCTCATGTGACTAGTGAGCGGTAGATATATGATTCTTTCCTTTCCCTATTTGCGAGATGTTTTCACATTCTACTTCCATCTCCTTGGGGCTCTTCTTTTTGGATCTTGGCGTCGTATGTATATATATATATATATATATATATATATATATATATATATATATATATATATATATATATATATATATATATATGCGTAGTTTAGGACCCTGCATCGCCACCCGTAGTTATTGGTAATGAAAACGCATGGAAATAGTCTCATACACGTAATGTTAGCGTTTTTCTCACGTCATCGAAAACGATCGTTGTAAAACTGGATGATAACGTCATGCATGTTAGACATTTAGATCTCCTTGAGGTCTTGCATACTGAGTGTTGACATTGAAGTCAACGTTGCCATAATGACTACATGGTCGGATATGGTTGGCTATGCCACGAAACAGTAATTTAACATAGCAGTGCTAATGTACCGGAAACCTACCGTTCCCCTCTTCTGAATGAACTCCACGTCAGACAAAAAATCAATAACACGGGGCATCTAAATACTCTATAGTAATGCAGTAGGCTTGTAGTCATCTGATCTGTGTCCGGTAAGGACCGATCTGCTTTAAACGGAAGTTTGGTAGTCAACCTTTAATCGTAGCGGTCCGTTCTTGTGTCCGTTGCGCCTGTGTATTGTGTGTGCTTCCAACAAAAGCAGCTGACGCTCTTTGTTCAGGCAAAGATGATAAACGACGAGGAAATTCGTATCTTACGAATAGTTGTTCCCGTAAAGTTTTGATCGTGTACCAAGGAAACTAGTCTGCTTAATTGGGTGCTCTTCTGTCACTCTACTATTCAGAATTAACGACCTTGAACGACCTAAGAGTTGTATTTGTCCTCGATCTTCCTGTGTAAGTAATGAGAGGAACTCAGATTGGTTGCGGTTTGCAGTTATTCTTCATGGAATGCGAACACGGATGCTCCAATATCATAAAAATCAGGGTCTCAACCCTTTGTGGACGGCAGCAGCACATGTAATACCGGGGGACGTACTCTGATTTGCCCAACACTGGAGTAAAAACTGGAAAACTGGTGATGTAAATAAGTATAATTGTTACATGCTAAACCTATTTTGGATTTATCTTTTGTTCGATTTTGATTTGGTTCGTGATTTGAGCAGCGGATGAATGGAATAGTTTTTCACCGCAGCATGCTTTTTTTACGAATTGCGCTCGACAGTAATCGCTATTTCAGGTGCTCGTTGTTACTTGCTTACATGAAAGCTACTACTTGTCACACGTAACACATCTGTCTTCCCTTCTGCTTATCAGCTTACACTTCTCTTAATCTGTGCTCAACTGCAGTTCTCATCTCCCTTTACACAGCTTCCTCCCGTAATTGATCTTTTCATCTTTTCTCCACCCTGCAGGCCATCCTGGTACAACCACCTACGCCTCTGTGCCTCCTTCTGTGGATCCGGATGTGAATGGTCCGAGACTGAGTTCAGCCCCACCAAAATTGGTGGTTCATTCCTCTTTTTGGTCCGCCTCCCGTGATGCTGCCACCGTCTTCTCTCAGTGTGATTTATGCAGCCTACAGTCAGTGCAACCGGATTCCGGCAGTTCCATTGACTCGGTGCTCACGGAGCCTTATTGCGTACACGAGCAGCGATTGGACCTGCCTACCGGTTCATATAGCTTCGCCTGGTTTATCGTTTACGAGGGTCTTGGTCAAACTGTGACATTGGAGAACCTGTTACCGGGCCTACAGTTGTGCTTCCGTGTTCGGGCCAGATCTACCTCTAGTTCGACGAACGAGCGCGTGAGCAAAAGCCTTATCGACCACGACGCATTCTGGGGCGTGCCGTCCTCACCGGCGCTCAAAGTCACTCTACCCCCGGTCGTACCATCTGCGCCTGCCTCAGCACCCCGTGTGGTAGGCTCGGCGAAGTCCACGTCACTCTTTTTGTCCTGGGAAGCTCCTAAGCATACTGGTGGAGCTCCTGTCCTAGCCTACGAGGCAAGCTCATTGATTATATTAATTGCACTGGCAGTACATGGTTGCTTTGCTGACTTTGCTTGGGACACACGAAACCATGGACACAGATAAGGTCACTCCAAGATGCAAAACACCATGCACTTGGGTGTCTCGAAACGCAGTACTGATTTAGTGCTATAACTGCAACCGGTTCTCTCAATCATCCAATCCCAAATGGCGATCCCAAGAGCAGTGACCACACACCGAATAGTTTTTATTTGCACATAAAGAGAATATTGTCGGTTCACTTTTCTGTCTTGCTATCTTCACTCATTGAGCCGAAACAAGAGTGATTTCGGTCATTGTGAGTTAGTGGTTTGTTGGTATGTACGGTTACACATGATCATACTTGAAAGCTCCTTACCGATATGACACCTAACAGTCCTGTGGGAATCTGGGTATCTTGATAGCGCCAGGCAGTCTGTCGTAACGTATGCCAGCAATAACCGAGATTCGTTTTCGACAGGCGTTGGCATCACATTCATCGGCCTTATAACTGTCCCTTTTATTTCAGGTTTGGCAGCTAAATCTGGAATCGTCACGTTTGAGTGACGACGACGAATCAGGCACGGATTCAGTTCCACAATCCAACTCCTCCCGATCTTCCAATCGCAGTCGGTCCGCCTCCGAGAGTAGTTTGTGCCCACTGACCGAAGATCGCACCCGTCTCCGACCGTATCCACTCTCCAAATCTCTCACGGTGCCCAACGCGTTTGAACGCAGTTCCAGCATGGATTCAGTTCTTTTTAAGCGAGCCTCATGTTGTTGTTCGTGTTCTCATTACCTTCTTCCTCCCCACAAACATTCGGTTTTGGACCACCGTTTCCCCCTGTCATCCTCGCAGCATGGCTGTTTGGTCTGTTCTGTTCCGGTCACTGAATGTCGGGTAAGTCATCTCCATCCGGGAAGATCGTACGCTTTTCGAGTACGTGCCTGTAACTTAGTTGGTCGTGGCTTGTGGTCCCCATGGTCAACTTGTACTACCAGTCCCAGTCCACCAGCAGCACCGACTCGACCACCTCGAGTGCAGCCACAACTGTGCACCGTGAATGAGACGACGAGCACGGTGGTCCGTATCTCTTGGACGCCAGTCACCCGCACAAATGGAGCCAAAATCACCGGCTACTTACTCGAGTGGCAACCGCTACCTCCGCAAACACCCTATCATACCACAACGATGATGACGACACCAAATCAGTCAGCGGTAAAAAAGACCTATTCGCATGCATCCATATCCACCTCCAGTATTCGTCACAAGGATGCAACTGACTTTCAGCTGGTGAGTTTCGTTGTCTATTCTTATATGAGGGACAGAATAAAGCAACTACCGAGTTGCATTTATTGTTTCAAAAAGTTATGATCTTGAATGGAAACTGTGTCGTTTTGTGGCATGATGAAGGTGGATTAAATGTCTTGCTTTGGCTGAACGGATGCCCGAGTCTTCCACATGGATCTGACCGCGCGTGCGAATTGCGTCACCGAGTAAGGGATTCAGTTGGTTCAGCGTTATAGTTCAATCATTCTGATTGCCGACTGGGGAGGTTAGGTTGACATGACATTTTCAAATTTGTGTACACAGTCCCCTTCCTTGTGTCTTTATATTAATCCCTCGAATGTCACAGAAACAATCGACATTCTTGCTAGTCACTTTGATCGATAAAGCTCTGTCTGATCAGACAGCTAACCCCTTTTTCGATTACGTAATTGTTCAGTCTAAGCTTACTTTTTTTGCTATTTAGTCCTGTTCGCGTTCGATTAATTTCCTCTCCCACTACCTCATTCCCTTACTAACGCGTCTCTACCTCATTCCGTTCCTCATTCTCACGTAGGCGGCCGAGTTAGTCATTTACGTAATGTACAACAGGTTGCTGTCAAGCCTTTTAATCTTTACGGTCAGCACTACTATTTAAGATTACTCCGTTCTATGCTATTATTTCGATAGTCTGCTTCCCATCGCACCGTATGTTTCACACATTTCCTCCCTGTTTCTCTCCAGCTGTATAGTGGTCCTGCCTTGTCCTACGAGCTGCATGGTGCACAACCGGCCAGTCGTCTGGCCTTCCGCGTGTGTGCCGTGAACTCTGCCGGCCCAGGTCCGTGGGGTCCAGTGAGCACATGTCTGACGCCATCCGCTCCTCCTGGACAGCCTGGTGGTCTGCGCGCAGTCGAATGTCGTTTGCCGAATCATGCCCACGTTCAGTGGCTCTCTCCTCAACCAAATGGCAGTCCGATTACAAGTGCGTTTATCTGCAATTGCATGCATGAAAACGGTGTTTATTAGTGACGCTGTTGTCGATTATGGTCCAAGTGGCCAACACAAAATAGTACCAAGGTGACTAGTATCAATCAAACCACAATGTTACAATCAGTTGTCTCAAAGCCGTTTATCAGCTTTGATTTATGATATGCGGATTATGATTTGTAATCTCAGTCACTCGCAACTGAGTCTACCGTGAGGTTTTTGGACTTCAAAAGTCAGCGTACATGATTACTGGTTTTCACCTCTTCAAAAAGAACTCGTTTACTGTCTACTTCACTCTCAGAGGAATACCTGAAAGCTATAGCTATCTTGACATTTCGTAGACATTTTCTCACTTCGACAGTTTCGAACACGAGAGACGCAGGTTGGTTTTTAACTTGAACTTGACTATATCAAACCAATCTTCATTCTTGATGGTAGAATAGAATGTCGTTACCACTACATGCGGTCAGTCTTGAGACGCTTGTTATTTCTAACAGAATTGCTATTTCGTCTTGCCTAAGAAAGCAGTACGTGACTTATGTACATGTTACATTCATGCTAACTTCGCTTAGATAGACGTTAGAGCTGTTGGGCCGTTAGAAAACCCAGTAGGATTCGGTTTCGATCATCATCCATCTTTCTCTTTATAAGGTTTCTATAGATGACCTTCTGGAGACGGTATTGGAAAGTAACTTCACAATCTAGATTACGTCAGCGACATAGTTCTACTCGGTGACGACTCACATGTTATTTAGATCGCTTTAAACAAATGGCTAGTTCTAGGAGCTCATACTTTTGCTCACCCTTGATACTGACATGATAGTAGAAGTGAATAACCTTGTTTACCTGGATTGTTCCGTGAGTGCTGACCGAGCCGTGTTAATCGATCGTCAGTCACAATTCGGAAACCAAAACGACATTTGTCGAATTGTGACACCGGGAACACGTGGAGTTTTCCACGAAATAGTAGGTGTACTGTGCATTCATGTGTCCATTCCTACTCAGCAGTTGCAATATCGGACCCACTTGTGTGGATGATGGTAACTAATTGTCCGTCTTTGGCAGTGGTTGTCTGTTCACCATTCTTTCTGTATGATTGAATCATTGTGTAGACAACGAGACTGTCCAACAATGACTCTTCAAAAATATGAGGTTTAATCTCTCCACACCTAACACGATCTACCGCTTCTGTGCAAACGAAGTAGTGAATGCCACAAGTGACGTTTGGCTCCCATTTCCATTTAGATTGTTTGTTGTTAGTGTGTGCTCACCTTGTCCTTGGATGTTCAGATTTAAGTACAAGGGTTTCTGGGAATTATTTCAAATCGTCGATTTATTCTTCACATGGTTGCCTGACATTTAAACATCGGTGTCAACTACTAATGTCTTGCTGATGACGCCTTACTTTCACTTACAGCTCGGTTGTTTGTTTGCAAGGTGTAGGCGCCTTGATGTTGTATGTTTGAATATAGACGTAGCTATTTTTAGTAGTTAGGTCCACTTCCCCTCCCTCCTCTGTTTTCTTCTTTCTTCCTATATAAGTTTTTTTTTCGTGGTTGTGTGGCAGTTAAGCATCAGTGTGAACCACTGATGTATTGCTGTCTATGATGATGATGACTAATGCATTGCTGTCGACGATGACATCTGGATCTATTGCTCCATGCGATCCGGAAAGTATCATCTCCTATATAGCCGTACATTCATTTCCGTTTGTGCCCACTCAACCTTGTTGGTTTGTTTCCGTTTACATCTTATGTGCAATCGCGGTAATGTTTTCTCGTAACAAATTGTTATGTTTTACTTAGGCAATAACTTTTCATCAACTGCCAAGTGTGCATCTTTTGTTTGAGACTTGTCTGAGTAATACCACTGGCGTGCTTTTATAGACCTAGTCTACTAACTGGCTCATGATCGGCTCAATAGAATCTACGTAATGGGAGTTCAGTTACATAACAAGGAAACATGGAAGTGTTTATCGCTATGAGACACTGTTTGGTCTATATGCAGATTGAAACGTCGTAGCTCGAAGAATTATGATAGCCTGTGGGCGTTTGATGGAGGATTTTCACACAACCGGTTCACCTCATAATCCTCAATTTTATCATACTACTCAACAGTAATATAGTTACGATATTCACTGACTGTGTGGATGGATAATGTTGATCGTTCGAGACAACCCTGTGCAAATTTACCATACTGCTTGATGGGAATATGATTGCGATGCTCGATACCTGCGTTGGCGGATGAGAGTGTTTATTGTTCGAGGTAACGCTAACCTGGCAGTCTGTCCCCTGCAGGATTTATTAGGCACCGAGTATTTATTTTGTTCCGTAGATTCTTCTGTTTCTGTATCCATACTTTTCCCGCACTGTCCACTTTTACCCGAGTTTCTCATACTTTTTAAAGGTTCGAGCTTTCGGACTCCTTCATCGACGGCTGACCGTCCGTTTGCTATCCTGTATTTTCCATCTCAGAGTTGAACCCTTCCGATATTTCGTCTATCATTCTAGCTGTGAAAGTCTCTCAATCAAATTCGAAGACCACATTTTAGATTTGAAATACAACTGAATTGAAGTGCCCGGTTTTATTGAATGACCCGCCGATCGTTTTATTGCGTGTTTTTCTTTTATGAGCATTCTGTCCATCCGGCTCGTTCCGTTGACTCTAACCTGCTATTGGTTTTACAGGTTTCTCTATAGAACTCATCCGAATACGCAAAGACTTCGAGCTGAGTGACTCGTTTTTGGACCATGAACTTAATGAATCTAGCCAGCTGTTCGACATACCGGCTCCTATTCCTCAACCTGATCCCGACGCTTTCGATGACCGATCGACCGATTCACGAGTCAAATCCAAATCAAAGAATCGAGATTGTGCTTTCCCCGGGAATGACTGGATCCCAAACCTTGTGGGACATCTGTTCACCGAATTGTATCCTTCCACTTGGTACCGGTACGTTATCTGAAAATGATAAGGATTTGCATTCTTATGTGTAAATTCCATCTTAACCTATTCTACCATGATAACTGTTCGTATTGCACTTTTTTATGGTTTATATTAGGTAGGTATCTGCTGAGGCAACTCTCGGTTCACTCCTATCCAGACGTTGTCGAATGAACCTGCGATTCAGTTCAGTGCAAGCGTCATGTGTTATCAAGGCCAAATATCGTACTTAAATCTACCCGCTTGCTAAAGGTTGTCAGATTTGACCGTTAATTGACTTTTTGGACTTGTTGGCGTTTTGGTTAGTATTTCGGCTTGCTGCGATCCGTCATGTCCCACATTTCACCCAATCAATGCGGTCGCATGAAGCACGCAGACGCATGCACTTGTTAGGTCATCTGAATGATGTATGATTTCCAGTGGTGTCAGGCTACTTTACCGATTGAGCTTGACTTTCGAGACATGCGAGTTTTGAGGCTATCAGGAAAATCCTGGTGACTTGTTTTGTTCATGTTCATTTTGCATTTACTGTGTAGGTTATTCATTCTTCTGTCATACAGGTATGTGGTTCAATTAGCTGAAAGTAATGGATACAATCTCACTGTTTTAACAATCCAGCAAGCGTTCATCTTATATGTGCTTATCGATTGACCTGTAGTTTCATAGAGTGATATTTGCGGGGAAAATATTTTTTTTAATGAATATATGAAATATTTGTTTGAAAGAAACGACTGTTCGATTGATGTTCATTTTTACGACTCGGTTACATTTTTGTCTGGCCATCCGCTTGAAAATGAGGTTATGATGGCTGTTTGTTTTCTTTTGTGTGCGGTTATATAGTAGCTTGGATTTTTCTTCTCACTCCGAAATTTCTTGTTTGCCTCGGGACGCTTTCCTGTTTGCATTTTTTTATCTCCTGCCTATAGCATTTGGATGATAGTCTACAGTCATTGTGTACATTAGACTTGTATAGCAGGTTGATGCCTGCATAATTGTGCCGTTTGGATTCAGCGATAGCTTGATGATACCGACACTGACTACTAATCTTACGGCTGCGTGTTCCACTCCCATTTAATGTGCCTGGGTTTGGACAGTTTAATAATGCCACCCCGCTCACATGCGACCTTATATGTTACATGTTAGTAAACGTTCAGTGATTTTAACACTGGAAAATTGTATAATCGTGTGTGAATCAGGTGTATACTTTTTGGCCTCCTTGGTAGGTGTTTTAGGATTCTACTCGCTTTTCGTTTTATTGCTGTGAGTTGAATAGCTACTGCCCCTTCTATCGTGTTTCCTGTTAATTTTAGTTGTGCTGGTAGTTGTTGAACTGTTAACCACCGGCACCACTTCACCCCCTGTCAGTTTTCGTTTATTGTTCCGCTAGTTAGGCAGTATTCAACGAAGTGTGACCCAGTGCATCTTGAGTTAACTCGCTGTTATCCAAGTTCTCTGCATCATTATAAGTTTTAATCTGTGCCTAATTATTTTGTTAGCGAACCTATCGTCGATACATTATTTTTCTCTCTTCTCCGTCTCGCACAGTGTTCGCGTGCGCGCCCTAAACGCGTTAGGATACGGGCCATTTTCCGCTCCACTCCTGTTTACCACACTTCCACCCATTCCGAGCGCACCACAGTTTGTTTCTCCACCAACCCAGCTTGCTGCTACTTCAGTTCGTTTGCACTGGCTACCGTGCTTGAATACGGCGTCATCATCGGAAGTAGGCTCTCGCTTTACTGGTCGTACCACTACAAGTTCACCGGGGCTGCTTTACACTTTGCAATGCTGCAGCATCGGACAGCCGGATTCTGAGTGAGTATGGTACTTTATGGTATCGCCGTTTGTTTATCATACATAGACACACCTTTCTCTTTCGTCCGATTCGAATGTTTGACATGGCTGTTTCTTCAACTAATCAGTTCTCTCCGGCGGTTGGAGAAAATCGATCGAATGCTTTAGTTACTAGATGCTAGTATTTCATCTCTTCGTTACTATGATTTAGGTACACGAGTGAAAATAATGGATAGAACACGGCTCGCGAGAGTGCTGCGTCAATCGCTTACTAGTTTGTAATGCAACTGTGCATGAGTTAGTGGAATCTCTGATGGGATCACACGTCGCCCTGCTAAAGCGCTGATTTCGTTTATCATTTTCTTACTCATGGTGCTGGCGTGATATTAGCCTCCCATCGGGCAGCCTAGTTTGTAGTGCATCCGTGCAAGCCATATCCTTGTACGGTTGTGGTACGGAGTATTTTGTTCTTATCCATCTGTTCCCCCCAAATGTCCACCGCGTGTGATGGGTACATTACAATTGCAGTGACTAATCTGGCTAATGTGCCCTCGTAATCTGCCGATTTTGCTTACCACTGAGACCAGAGCACTTGCCTCGTTTCACGTGTAAATCTACCATCTTACAGTAGATCATTGGACATTGCGTGCCTCTTGTGTGTGTGTGTGTGTGTGTGCATCTATACTTGGAACAGCGATCTGATTAGTAATGCACTACCTGAGTGCTAGGCATGTTGTCGATGTTCACCTCAACAGAGCAATGGCAACCAAAACTCGACTACCAGTCACACGGCCGCGAATTGGCGCCCTCTTACCGAAGCTGCTCTCACTTCGGGTTCGGCTGCCTGCTAGTATCTAAGGCGCATATAACCCTGTGTTACATGAAAACGTGTTAAACGCCATATTATTCCCTGTTGCATTGCAACCGCTGATGATGTTGGTTGAATTTTTACAGCATCTTCGCTTCAACGTATTCCACGTGATCAGCTTGCACAAGGGTGTCTTCTGAACCAATTTTCACTGATTTTCTAGAGCTTGATTTAAAAATGACATTATCGACCAAAGTTAACCTTATCGTAACTCATGCAGTGACGATAGCATGTAACAGCTTGTTCATTCAAACTTTTCATTAGTGTATAGCTTACCGTCACCCAGAACGACCGACGATGATAAAACTGTCATCTACGTGTCTTTCACTTTTGATTCGTAACACTCATCTGGTGAATTCTGACCTCCAGTCTGCATTATCACAGTGTAGAAACCCAATCAGAATGAAATTTGTGTTTGAGACTAGACGTCAAAGCTCGGTGTGTTTTAACAGTTATGATCTTTCATTGGGACACTTATTTAGTAGCCCCGATACTGGGATGGTTCCCTGTTTTCCGTGCAAGCAACCATTCAGATCGCATTGGTTTGTCCGGATTCTGCTGGGTTGAATCACGCCTACACAACTGTTCTATTTGAGTTTGTGTTTTTCAATCCGTGGGACAAGTTCTCAATGCGTCAGATTCAATCACGTGTCGCTAATGTTACGATTACCTGTCCGAATTATTACTTCGATGGCCAGTGGTAGACGCACATTTATATTGAATGAAAAACTGAAGCCATATGTTACCTTGTTATTTCGAGCAAATGAAACAACACACTAAATTCCGAAGTCCTAAAACTTTCACTAATTATAATGAGATAGTTGCTATCACGCTGTCTTTGTACAGGTGATATGGCTTCACCTCGTGAATTGCATGTCTGCTCATTAAGGAAGTTGTGTGACCTTCCCGAATGTACTGACGAATTAAATTATGCTAACTACAACACCGTTATATGAACTAATCACGTGCGGAATTTACTACATTAATAGATCCTCCGTACCAGGTGGCTCGAGTTTGTGAGGTCTGGTTACGTAACAGTTAGAAAGTCGATTGTGTTGAGTAAACTTGACTGTTACGGTAATGGTTACATCCGCTCAATCTGTCAAGTCTGGATATTGACGCTGTGTCATGAAAGATTCGGCGTATTGACTGAACATTCTTTCAGAAAAGTGGGTGAATGGTTATGGCTTCTGCAATTACTAACAAGTGATGGTTAACTCGCGTTACTTGTGCACCATGGCTCGATAGATCGAGCAGTGATCAAATGTGAGCAAGTATTTGTCAAGCCTCAAATTGTCCTTACTATGTGCTACCACTGAATGCTGTTCTCTGAGGATCGCTCTTCAGTGTGGCATAGGGGCATAAAATCAATGTGGTATTAAACCGGATACGCAATCAAGCTGCAAAACATATCTGTTTAAGCACTACTTTAAGTATATTGCTCATATTTTCAGTGGTGCTGTGGTCTTAAAAATACTCTGAAATGTAGACAGACATTGTAGTCACCGCGTACGATTTGCTTGTTTTGGTACAACTCGTCATATGACCAAATAAACTGTTCGGATAACCCTCGTTGTATAATTAGGTTCCTCGGGAGAGAAAAGTAGTCTACATACTATTTGCACATATTGCTAACTTATGCGCTCATAGTGTGACTCTTGTTGTTTGAGGTGCAGAAAGTCTGAGACAGCAGTACTGAGAAGGAACTACCAAAGAGCGCCGAGATGAGTATGCTATATTGTTTCATTCTTTCAGGGATTCTGAGGATGTGCCGTTGTATCGGACGAATGTTTTCAACCCAATGAGTTTGGTGAATACCCGACCTTCTCTCTTCATCTTGACTGAGTCGAATGCTTTCGTCAAACCATTAATGTAGTGTACTGTGATTGCCTTTGTTCGCCGCATTTTTCTTGAAGTTGACGAAAGCAGAATGTCATGTTGAGTGTTGATTTTCCGACCCTGAACCAGTATTGAAACTCTGGATACTTTCGATTCGCAATTAAGTGTAGCCTATTGATAGCTATATAGGCAAACCTTGTTCAACTAACCTTCAGCAGGTATATTTCTCGATACTTGTGATCTTTTTCCTCTCTGCATGCTGTCTCTATGTTAACATCGTGTATATCCTCAGGAGCTGTTCCTTTCAATTTGCACCTACAGAGAAGCTTTTAAAAATGAATTAAGATGAAATTTTTATCAGACTTGATTATTTCAAGTAGACTGCCTTTATTCCATTGAGTGTCGACGTTAGTGTTTGTTACAAAGATACATGTTAACGTGATGTAAAGCTTAGTGACATTCAAACTACAACCTGGGTAAAAGTGATAGCAGATTGTAACAGCCGGAAGACGAGTGTTAGAGCTGATGTGCTCAAAAGGGTTCAGCTGTGATAGCAGAAAGGGAATGTGGTCTTCGAAGGCTAATACCTGCACAAGCACCAATCAACGTGATATTCAACCGTCGCAACCGCAGTACAGTTCGTTTTTGGAGAACCGGATTACGCACCACATCAGGAGCTGTAGGATTATTCCAAGAACACTGTGACTCATTTGTTCGCGATTTAGACGAATGTCCTCACAGACCGCAGTGTGTCAACCATTGATGTTGCTTTGACTGATCGTTATAGGTACCGATTGTTTCTTTTAGTGTAGTTTCTTTTTCGACTACCTCTTGTTTTACATTGTATCTCCTCAATATCAGCGTAATTTAATAGCTGTCGCCTTATGTGGCTTGACTTCTTTAAGCAAAGAGTATACTCGAAACTTGCAACCAACTACTGAAACCACTAATTATTTACCTCATCTTCACGTGGCTCACGAAGGTGTCTCACGTCTTGGATTATTGCAGTGCGTCGATCCGTTGTCCTTTTGAAGATCTGATGGAAATGCTTGATCGTACTAAAGTGGTTAAATACCGTCGATAGCGGCAGCACACCGTGCTCAAAGAATAATGGAATTTTTAAAGTACATTGTGCATAATCAGAAGAAAGTAGTAAAACTGTGGTGAACAAGCTCGTTCTCAATGTGTCATTTTTAGAGCAAATGCAACACATTTCTTGCTGGACTATTATTTGTATGCTTATCGGACCCGTAGATGATACCGAAAGCGAGTTTGTTCACAGCGCTTTGATTTCTGATAAACCGTGTGTACAATAGAAAGCACAAAATTATTTTCTTCTCTGAT
This sequence comes from Paragonimus kellicotti, assembly GCA_014220965.1. NCBI lineage: Eukaryota > Metazoa > Platyhelminthes > Trematoda > Plagiorchiida > Troglotrematidae > Paragonimus > Paragonimus kellicotti. The sequence goes on along the minus strand of LOND01000627.1, from coordinate 5,495 downwards.
TCTTCATCTCAATGAAGGCTTGATATCATGCTCCACACAGAATGGCAATGGTGTGCTCTCGTTTGTTTGGTTCCACATAGTACCCTCCAGAGCCAGTTCACATGTTCATGGACATGAATCCCTTGTTTAACGGGGACGTTTGTGTTTTGATAGACACTGACGCGTCCTCTCCTGCGGACCATGCGATAGGGTGAACACGGGTTGATAGAATAGGTGAGTCCTGAAGTCCGCACTAACAACAACGTTTTACTTATGTTCAGTAAGGCCATATTTAATGGTATTTAGTGTAATTTTGGCACCAGTCTCTCATCTTCAAGTAGGTGTAACATTATCACACCATCTAGCCTTTGACTGTTTCTCTTGTTCTCACTCATATTGTTAACTTAATGGTGTCAAACAGTCATGCGGTATATCTCGGGTTCAGTGTGGCAGATGCTAGTACGTGATTTTCGCGTTTGACCTATAAGTTGGGAGGTGGGGACTGTTTATCCGATTCAGCGGCTGTACAGCGTTTGTTGTGGTTGTGGTTGTCATTCCCAAAACACCCAAAACACTTAACCTTACTCTGTTTTGATGACTTTTAGCTGGACAACAGTCTACGAGGGCTACGAGACAACTTACAAAGTGACTCGTTTGTGGGAGAACACCACTTATCATTTCCGAGTAAAAGCTAGTAACGTAACTGGTTCTGGTGACTACGGGAAAATTCAGTCTGTGACCACTTTACGGCTTCCCCCGGCTGCTGTCAGAGGTAAGTCTGAGCTTGTCGGTATTCACTTTATAATTTGTTCACCTGATGTCTCTCTTAGTTTCTTCGAAATTGTCCATTTTTGTCATAGTGACTATGGTTTTTCCTATGTTTCGTTCACTAGGTTGATTATCAAATGATAAATATTTGAACAGTCTCATCTAGTCTTGCTTGACGGCATATTTTGATTCTAATCAGTCGAAAACTATTTGCTCTTGATTAAACTTGGAACTCTTCTCCAGAAAGCACTTCCTCCCTGACTGACTCCCGTTGCCCCACTCCTGCGAGAGACCATAATGTTTTTATCAATTCGGTGATGCACTTTTGCGTACTCGGTTGTTAACATAGGAATAAACTGCGTTTCTCTGGGATGATTGTTCCGCAACTAGGACAAAGTTCAGACAGTATTATTTTATCACCCATAAATAATTTTTAAAAAAATCTTAACATGGTTGGTTGTAACATTCAAGGCTAGTAACCAGAAATCTGATATAGTAGTATTTAACACCACATTTGCACATCGTACTGCCTGCAACCTTACTGAAATAGCGGACATATGCTCTCAATTCTCAACGTTCATCACACCAACGAGTGAACTCACCACAAGTATGGTTGATGGAGATATGTTGAATCGGTAAACATGGCGTGGGCGTGGTTTTTTTTTAAAAATTATTTATGGGTGATAAAATAATACTGTCTGAACTTTGTCCTAGTTGCGGAACAATCATCCCAG
>LOND01000626.1:10476-65045 GCA_014220965.1 Paragonimus kellicotti | reverse complement strand
CACGTGGAGGACCCTTGCGGAACCCATGTTCGGCAGTAGCCAGTAGCCAACTTCACTCTAGACGGTGTCTCAGGCAGTCATTCAGTGAACCTTGTTGGGTCGCTGATGGAGATTTAGGATAATTCACTTGGTTACGCGTAATCAACGACAATAATGTCGCTTGTTCAGACGGGCGGGTTAACGGGACTGTCTCCCGACTCCATGAAACATCAAAAAACTATCAGAATGTTTTTAATTTATATGGCGCTGTTGACAAAATTAAAACAAAAGTATCCTCTCGCTTAAAATGCGAATTACCTAGAAACACAAGTCGACAAAGAGAAAAGGCGTTGAAAACGGGGTAACGGAAAACGAGTTCACAGATCGTTACTAGTTAACAGGGAATTAGCTCATTAAAACAATCCGGTGCAGTTGAAGGTGAGAAAATGTCAAACAATACCAAGAATGAAAGTCCCCACAGATAAGCAACAACACTCACAATTAAGAAGAAAACAGACATTTTGTGTGCTCTCATGGTACAAACATTTTCACGATTGTTTACTGCACACAGCAGGGGCGAGAAAAAGCGAATGTAGGGTCGGATTTCAACAAACAAACAAACCGAAATAAGACGACAGAAGAATCAAATAAACTTCAACAATTTCGAAACCGTTTCCCGAAATCCACTTGAGATGTCTTCACAACAGACCCATGGAAGCCATCAGTGGATAGGCCAACGGAGATCCTTATGAATTCCCCACATACCACAATTAACTTCTGTCGTGACCCATCAGCTGATGTTAACGTAGAACTACGGGCTCTGTGACCGTACCGTTCGACGGTAAGATGACAGGCTGTGTTAAATCGCTCCTGGCGATTTAGGGTAATTCACTCAGTAACGCGTATTCGACAATTCCAATAACGCTTATTCAGACGGTCGGGTTAACGGGACTATCTTCCAAGTCCAAAAACGTCAGAAAAGGCGATCGAAAGGATTGGAATTTATACGGTACTGTTTAATAAAATTACAACAAAGGTACTATCTCACCTTGAATGTGAATCAACCGGGTACACAAATTATCCAGCAAAGGAGTTCAAAATGGGGCAACCAAACATGAACCCACAAATAGCCAACAATCAACAAGACATGAGCCCAGTAAAACAATCCGCTCCAGATATGGTGAGAAGGTGTCAAACAATTCCAAGAAGGAAGTTTTAACGGATAAGCAATGACAGTTATAAAAAAAAAGAAAGCGAACATTTTATGTGCAGTTATGGTACAAATTTATCATGATCGTTTACTGCACACAGCAAAGACAAATAAGGCAAATTTAGGATCGGCTTTTACAAACAAACCAAACATGCCTCAACGGATTCATCGTTCCGCATCATACCAGACAAAAGACGACAAACGTACCAGACGAACTTCAACAGATCCAACACCGGGCCCCGAAAGCCACTTGGGCTTTCTATACAAACCCACGAAGACTATCAGAGGATAGTGCACATGGGATTCTGAAGCAACTCTTGACATACCAGAATTAACTTCTGTCGTGCCCTTCCAGAAGACACAGTGACCTGATATCACGCCTTACAACACCTTGTTTTGTTTTCACCGATGCTCATCTTACATGGTTATCTGATCCTGGGGATGCATGGTTACTATGCCTTTCGGCCAAACACCCCGAGGAGCTGATGTGTCACAAAGGAGTACGACGTCCCCTACCTGTAAATCACGTGAGGCAGTAAACCACTTGTGATATGCTTGCAATCCGGGAAGGTATTCACGTCGCCACTGCTTCCAAAATACGCAAGCGAGATGTTGGTTTGCGTTTTAATCTTCAGTATAGCGCTCTGACAATGTAACTTCCGCCGTTCAGAAAACCCCAATTCGACCGGAGCAATAACAGATCATTCGGTCTCAGCACCTTTGGATTTTGAGGATCATCATAGATAGGCACAAGTGGACGATTGTATACCATTCGTTCTATCGTTACAACGTAACTATGCAGCGCATCCTCATCCATAACGTGGTAGTGAGTGGTGGAAATAAGTATCCGCCGGATGGTTCTAATCATTCTTTCCTATATCTCGCCCCGATATCTGGCTTCGGATGAGTTAAAATGCCAGTCAATTGCACGAATTAGTGAGCACTCAGCAACCTTCCTTTGATCCAAAGCTTGCAGTCAGTCTTTAACCTCTAAATCTGCTCCTACAAAGTTGACGCTCTTGTGGCCATATACGGCATCTGGAGCACCTCGCCTGCCATCATTAACGAATGAGTTGACAGTGAATGGGCAACCTCCAAGTCTGAAAACGAATAACACACAGCGTAACCTTGTGTTCGCTTCTACCTATCTTGACTTTGAACGGACCAAAGTAGTCCACTCCAGTATACCGGAATGGATACCCATCAGCAGTCACTCTATTTATTGGTAATGGAGCCATTAGCTGCTCACACGGTTTCGAAAAAAGTAATTTGCATCTGTAGCACTTATTAATCACGCGCCTGACAGTCGCCATCCCCTTTAACAACCAAAATTTCGTCCGAATGGACGCAAGTACATGTGTGGCATCCATGTGACCTTCCACAGTGTGGTACTGTTTGATTGTGAGCACTGTGGTTTTGCCGTGCCAACGTAAAACAACACGTTTTGTATTGTTTTTGTCGGCGCCACCATTTGCTCTTCCTCAAAGACACGATAAACCGTCAGTAGGTACTGGTCGCAGCCGAGACAGACGATTTATACGCTTCTTCTCAATGGAGTTAACCTCGAGATATTGCAGGTCATCTGACTAACATTTCCGAACAAGCATGATCAGCTTACTCATTGCTTAGTCCAGTACAAACACGCGTGATAGCCCTGATTACACTGGATCTCTTCGGCCTAATAGCTTTGTCAAGCACACGAACTCAACGAAGCGAAAGTTGCCATGCCACTGCCCTCACTAAGTTTAACCAAAGGGAACATCATGGTATTAGATATTCCAAAATGGTGATTCACTGCATGCACAGTCTCAACAGTCAAAACACGCTTAACTTCGCAGTTCTCGTCTGTCACTGCAGTGGAAAATGATAACTTTGGCCAGCTGCTTTCTGAAAGCGCTAGAAACTCCGGTCCCTGAAGCCAATGGTCCATCTCATGTGAAGCTGAATGTGAAGCCCCCCGATGATACACTGGTCTGGTTCACCTCAGACGTCTCCACTGTGATATAGTGGTATACCCATATATTAATCTCAACCGGTTTGCAAGTGAATATTGCAAAGCGCGACGATGTATTGCGAATATACTGCAGTACTATCATTGAGTCCGTCCACAGAACTACGCGGTCGATACGCATTCTCAGTTCGTCCACAAGCAGCCTCATCAGTCTTGCTGCGAGGATGGCTTCGGTGAATTCAAGTCTCCCGAGGGTAACCACTCTGCGCAGGGGTCGTCCCTGACTTACCGAGAACAAAGCAACACTTGACCAGATCGCTAAACGCTGTCAGTCTGACATAACCAACTGCACCGTATCCCACATCATATGTATCACAGAACACGTGCAATTCTACTCCCGCGGCAGTAGATATGTTGGGAAAAGCACAACGAGGCACTCTAATTGATTTAACAGTTTGGATATTTGTCATCCAATTCTCCCAGAGTTAGACGATCGGTCTCCTCTATCAAGCTATCCCAACGAAAATCCCGACCACGAAGGTCTTGCAGCAGCCTACGAGCTGGAAGTAGCCCTGAAGCAGCTACTCCCAAAGGGATCATATGGTTTGCATCATTTGGGCAACCAGTCCACTCAGAGTTGGCGCCCTGAGTCGAGTGAGGCGCGTATGCTTATGGAAATGATCAGTTATCAACAATGAAGCATACCAGTTGTTTTGCACCGGGATCTTTGACTAACAGCAATTCCATCCTACACCAGTCTTCTGGTGACACGATCGGAAAATGGGGACGTAGTACATTCAACAGCAGCTTGAACGCGTCCATAGAGACGTTAGTCTGAAGAAACCAGCTGCGCAAACTCTCAGCAATATCACAACTGTTCTCTTCTTCAGCATCAAACGCTGCAGGCAATGACATCATTTGCAATCATGTCTAACGTGAAATAAATGAATGGAAACTATACCCACGGTCAATGGGAGAGTCGCGTATGGCATCCGCCAGAGCTGATTCGGCATACGATACAACTGGTTGAAAAACAGAAGTTGACGATCTTGACGACCCTCGCTGAGACGCATCGCCATCAGTGACCTTCACGATTATGTTGTGTATAGCACACATGAACACAGAGGAACAGATTTGTGAAAAATATGGAATGCGTTTGGAAAAATCGAGCAAACAGTGGGAAGGAAGAAAAACTGCATAAAAGAGTGTTTCAGTGCTCACACGTGGATAAATGAACGAAAATACTATAAAATGCGCTACAGCTCCGCACCCCACTGCCACCCCACCATGACCATCCTCGGAACCCACCTACACCCCACCATGTGTGTTAGTAGGGCGGAAACAGATGAACTCAAGCTGCCTGCCGATCATTGGGAGGTATACCTCTCAGCCAGTCGCGACTTGATGGTTAAACGCCAGGTATCTATCGCGGTGCAGAAAAATACTCCGATCAATATGACAATCAACGGACTCAAAAATGATGATTACCATGTACCACAGACGCTTCAAATACAAGTTTCTCATCACTTCCCGCATGTGTTGTTCTCCATGTTGTTCATGGCAAACGTCATTCGGAAGGAGCAGCTACTGGTGTGAATGCATACTGCATTCTCAGACGTTGATCATAGCTGTAGTTAGTCAGGCTTGAGCAGCTACTAGTGTGAATGCATACTGCATTCTCAGACGTTGATCATAGCTTAAGTCAATCGGGTGGAGCAGCTACAAGTGTGAATGCATACTGCTTTCTCAGACGTTATTCATGGGCTAGGTCAGCGAGACTGTGCTAGCGGTTTCATTCTCTGGATAGATCAGAATCAGCAATTTTTGAAAATGAATCCAAGTATATTTACTCTATACAGCTCTTCTGCGTGATATATGGTTGGGAACAGTTTGGCGATTAGGTTCGCGGGAACTTCGCTTTCCGGGTATGACTTTGAAACGGTCCTTGGTGAACATTCAGGTTCATATATTGGCGGTAGCCTGAAACCGTAATATATATATATATATATATATATATATATATATATATATATATATATGCTGCAACCGACACTAAATATGTAGAACATGCATTCCCAACCCCGTGTTACCAATCAGCAATGTCTCTGAAAGTTAATATAACTGCAACACAGGTGAAGGGTAAGTGATCTGTTGATCATTGTTTTGACTCCCCGTACTATTGCAGCCACAACTTATCCAGTGGACGTGACAATCAGAACTCTGTTTCTCACGACTTTTGGTCGATATTGTCACCAACTTCAGAAGCATATCTGTATGTTCTGCGATGTTCCATCATGTTAATTATCAACTGTTAGAACACCATTTATCACTTCTGGTGCTCCACGATTGTCTAACCACGGGTCTCCAATGTGTTTTGATTTGAGTACTATCTGGGCTCAGGATATGCGCGACATCACCCCGAAGTATACAATTTACGTTTATCTTCGTTTGCCCGAATTTGTCACAGACCTTTCATTGTGTTGTGGGCATTAGTAGCTGCTTCAGCCTGACTAACTACAGCTGTGATCAACGTCTGAGAATGCAGTATGCATTCACACCAGTAGCTGCTTCAGCCTGACTAACTACAGCTATGAACAACGTCTGAGAATGCAGTATGCATTCACACCAGTAGCTGCTCCATCCGATTGACTTAGGCTATGATCAACGTCTGAGAATGCAGTATGCATTCACACTAGTAGCTGCTCCACCCGATTGACTTAAGCTATGATCAACGTCTGAGAATGCAGTATGCATTCACACTAGTAGCTGCTCCTTCCGAATGACGTTTGCCATGAACAACATGGAGAACGAACACATGCGGGAAGTGATGAGAAACTTGTATTTGAAGCGTCTGTGGTACATGGTAATCATCATTTTTGAGTCCGTTGATTGTCATATTGATCGGAGTATTTTTCTGCACCGCGATAGATACCTGGCGTTTTAACCATCAAGTCGCGACTGGCTGAGAGGTATACCTCCCAATGATCGGCAGGCAGCTTGAGTTCATCTGTTTCCGTATACTGTTTCGTATGAACGACACGCGACCTCAATCTAGTTGGAAACAATGCAGTAGAGTGAATAGAATTTACTTCTGAAGATTCCAAGTGATAGAGTGGGACATGATACCCTTTTCTCACGCCGCTGCATATCAACCGAAGATGAAAACAGCCATATGATAGCGTCATTTCCAACCATTTCCAAGGGCAACATTTCGTCGACCAGTATCTACCTGAAATCATCCAAACAAGGAGAAACAGTACAAATATCGTATAGACAAGGAAGCTGGGAACGTTGTCATACATGTTTCATCATCAAATGTGTTAGTGTTCTTGTTGAAATGCAATGCCAACATTGTATGGTCGTATATTTCCATTTCGACCATATCTTCGAAACCACAAAATGAAGCACTCTCAGGCTATAGAATGACGTATTCCATCTGGAAAATTGCAATGAGCGCATTTATAAGACTTGAAAAGTGAGCTAACGCCAATAACGGGTTATTTTCGCGAAAATGGTGGAAATTTTTCATCACCAAACCAGTACTTTTGGCACTTAATCGATGTATTTCAATATTTCCAGTACCGCTGTTTATTTAAAATTGATGCACTGTGAATATTTTGCTTGAAATTCTAATTTTAAAGTTCCCAAAAATATTTTAAAAAACGTTTGAACGGCCTTCAATCCGAATCCTCTGAAACGGATAATTGCCTACAATTCTCTTTTTGCAGCGTGCTGGACGTCTGTGTGGGCTGACGCAGAAGTGGCGGAAGGGCTGATAGAACTAGCGAACGGATGGACCTTCGCGCAGATCATGCATGTGGAAAAATGTGGATTATAGGGGAGCTCGTTTAAAAAGATCACATTTTCGACGAATACGATCGCAGAGAATTCGGGAATAGAAACGGCGAAATTTCACAACCCAGACCAAATCGGACGATGAAGGTTACTTATTGCGTTTGTGGCCTTCACGAACTGTACTTAGAAAATATTGCCGCGGTTTAACGAAAAACTTCTTGCAGTTATGTTTTATAGAAGAATGTGTATTCCTTTGTTGCGAATGATCTCCTTAGTACGGACAGTAAGACCGTTGCTCAGGGCGTTCACATCTCAGTAACACTCAGACAATACTTTAGCATTGAATATGGCATAGCGCAGGCATGCCGATACCAAATGGCGGTCCTGTTTGGGAAGGCTGGGTTCAGTCCCACGAGCTAAGGTTGCGCAATCAGGTTGTGCCAGTTAGTTGACACTTGTAGTGGACAAGTGGGTATGCGCTAGACCCTCGTCCACTAACAATTTAAAACGCCTTTCCTGAAGAGCAATTCGAAACGTAGTCCCAACAGGCATCGAACTAGAGAACGCAGTGGGTTTAGAAACAAACCGTATATTTCCAGCAATGTTTGGAAATATGATAAGTAGTTAGCTCTAGCCTAGTCTGGGACCAACGGCAGCAACCAAGAGAAGAAAGAAAAGAAGCGCGAGGTGGGCTACCGCCCACTCGGCGGCACTCAAAAGCGCGCCAAGCGAAAAGTGCGTGGAACCTTCGAGTGTATCGCGATGCTAGTTCCTAGGTTCGTACGCCCAAGGTTTTCCCAGCCTTATGTTAACGCGGAACGGAAGTCGTAGTGAGAAGACGGTGAATCTGCAAACAAACTTTATTTATTGATTTACTCACCGTTCACAAGCAGACTTCAACGCAACAGTTAAAGGCGCTAGGGAGTTGGACGTGAGAGAACCTCAAGCACAACCGCACGGCAACCGCCAGAGAGGACGAATGTCGACGGAAACTTCAGTCGACCTTCAGAATTCAAACAAGCGTCAGAATGGTTGGGCGGCGTTCCCAACGGTGACAGCTAAAACATTGTTATCCTAGTGAATGTAGCCTATAGTAGCAGAGCTGGCGCGGATTCATTATAGAGTCACGACTAAGACTGCGATACCTACGCCAACACACTAACTTTGATGTTAGTGGTTTGTAGTAAATTTACATTCACAAGATAATGTGAACAGGCACGGTGGTACTGGTAAGGCAACTCTCACGTCGCAGGGAGTTTAGGATTTTGGGGACGTCGAAGGTGATCTCACTACAATTCCAAGCGTGCAGTATCTGATCAGCAAGCATGAAGAAAACGTTTCACAACGTTCTAGACATATTATATGTATTGCTGACCGAAGGAGAAAAGATATGCGCTACACAAGGGGATGGGACCAATAGCCAATTTGGGAGTATAAGAACCTACAAACACCAGAGCCAGGTAGCATCTTTTCAACAATGTTTGGACTGACGACTTACTTTCTTCTATCTCTGTTTACCAAATAATCTAACGATTTACTGAAATTCTTCCAAATAACAGGAAATCCGCAACGTTCTTTCTCGACTGAAATGCTCACAACCCTTTTGATTCTCTCGGTGATCCTAGGAAACGTTTGGACATGTTGTTTATTAGGAAACTGATATACAGTGGTTCCTCTCGAAGAACCTACAGGATGAAAATAGCGTTAGTGGTAAAAGTAAGTTCCCCCTCAAAAACGCCCATATGATCCTTCATCAACTAAGGCGAACTGTCATTGTACTCAACTCACCTAGGATGCCTACTAACACACTAAGAGATGTGCTCACACGTTAGTAGTCTGTGAAAAAACGGAAATTGCGAAAACGTGCACTCTAGTATCCACCATAAAAATTGTTCACCGCTGTCTCTCGTTCTGGTTCATCTGTTAAGTTGTACAAATCTTACTAAAGAGGACTGACAATTTCACTCCAAGATCATTTTAGTGGATTCCATTAGGTGCGTAGTGGAAAAAAATGAATGAACTACAGTAAACCTCGATACAAAATAACGAGTGAAGTCAAGGACTGGACTCACCAAGGGATGAACAGTGTTCACGAAACACCCAGTAATATTGAGGAGTATTCGAAATGTGCCAGGCGTAGTTGATAGTACAAAGCACTGGGGCTGAAATTAAATCTAATGATATAATGTTTTAGCTGGTTGTCAATCCACAGTGTTGTAGGTAGAACCGACACGTGCGCCTAGCAGAGTTTATTTAAAAGTGTTTTGTCACTATTTTTTATCAAGTTAAACGAAAATGTACGGTACGGTCTGGTACAGCAGTTACGCGAGATTAGCAAAATGAAACACAGAACAGCGTGAACAATACATTGTAGCCAGGATTACGATATTGTTAGGGAAAATCACGAAACCTTTAGTCATGCTCATTACAACGTGTCAGTTTAGTAGAACAGATATCATAAACAAAGTTTCGGCCCATCACTTCCAGTGAGGAGGTCAAAAATCAGACGTTAAATGACAACGACAGATTTGTGTCAACTAGCAACGTAATTTTTGTTGACAAAAATGAGCGCCGTTATCGATAACCGGAGCAAATAACGCACCATCTCGAAAGAATGGTCTCTACAATGCCTGCGTGGTTAAAATCGCATTGTATGTTTTAGAGAAAAACTCATCTCACCATCGAAAATATGACTTAGGAATCACTCACCCGTAATACCGTATCAGAAACAAACTACAATAGTGTGCTAGAATTCACAAGACGCCGAAATGTGATTCCAATGCTGGTGCTCAAACTCTAATTTATCGACAGACTGTATACAACTCTTCGCAATACGGACCATATCCGGGGCTGTACATCTTTCAGTTCAGAATGTCTCAGCACCGCGTTGAGCGTGAAGTTAAGAGGTTCCGAACGGAGTATCTTGGTTTCAACGACGAATGGGTTCGTACGCCCCAGTGCACACGGGTAGGCTAGCAGGCCCGGGGACTGAGTGAGAGGACACTGAGCCGCTGGGTGTAAGAGAGGAACAAGGCTAGCTCGTCGGGACACAGTTTCCAGGCTGACGGGGTGCAGGCTAACACGTACGTGATGAGCACTGAGAGCGTGGGCCTATTCGTCTTGGACAAAACGCACAAGAAAAACGTACCTGGCAAATCGGTCGCCTTTCTGTGGGTACACTAAGGATGACATGACCTTCGGTCGTCATCACCCCAAGTGTCGGATGATTCGCGTAAGCCTTCCCTTGGATTTTAAAGCGGTAGTTATCCCGGTAACAGACCGATAACACTCGTGACAGTTGAGTGAAGGGCTAAAAAATTCAGAGTAATCCGTGGATAGCGGTCCCCAAGCCTGAGCAACTAGTGTCTGGGGTAGGTAGCAAACCATTGCAAGTTCATTCTGGTATTAGTTGACCTAGGCGTGATTCAGGAGAGACAAGAGTACGTCCGCATTTCAGTTATATGGCTGATTGAGACACCGATGGACAGTGGAAGCGATCAACTAAATGTGAAAATGTATCAAGCACTTCGTTTAACCAATATTTTCAGTAGTGATTGTAATTCGTAATTGAACACTGTGTTATTGTTGTCCAACTGCATGAATAATTGCGCAGTGTACAATATGGATTACACTACAATTTTGTTGGTTCACCTTCTGTTAATGCTACTACGTAGAAACTAGCACTGAGTTAGAGATAAACACATTTGCGATTACCATTGCGTATATTGAACTACTACAGATATCTGCTGAAGAAATGAACCAATCAGGGGTTGCAGTTAGTATAAGGTTTCCACAGATTGGTCTACCTGTTGTACTATCCTATGAAAGTTTCCGTGAATTGTGCCACGCCCAAAACACACGCATCGAGTGCCACTGTCCAAGTTGACCGTAGCCCATAGCTGAGTAAACTTAAGGTACTATGAATTCTGTATCGCTGGTTGATTAGCGTTCGAGTGCAAACCAATAGACGGTATTGTAGTCAGATTTTTCTTGACTGACTACTTTCAAATACAGTGACTGGTAATATTTCATCGTGGTGTGACAAGAGATAGCTGTTTTCACCCTTCTGGCTTCTTCAGCTGACCCCTCCGAGCACATCAGCTGTATTGCCACGTTGAGAAATCATGTCAGAAAAATCACCCGAGAGCAAGAGGTCATACCTTTGTCACACTAGGTGTCTGACCACGCTTTCACACGCCATCGATTGGGTTCATCATCGAAGAATAGGGCACCAGTCGTGACAGCATTCTACGGGTGTATTCTTGAACCTCGAAAACGCTTTCGAGGTCCGCGTAGAACGACGCGTAGTCGCAGACTATTACCGAGTTCTTTCTCTCATGTTCTACGAAGGCATCTAACAGCGCCCGCAACCAAGATTGGCATGTTGCTTTAGTACACCGAACACCTTTGATGGAGTATATCAGCACACCCCGCTGTGTGATGGCGTCAACGATATAAACATTACTTCCTCGAATGCTAGGATCAGTTGTAATTACCTTCTGACCACGTACTGCTCTTCTGTAGATGCGTGTGCGGAACAGATTTTGACAGGCTTATTTGCTGAAAATGGTCGAAAGCCATAGCATATCTTACCTTCAATAATGGAAATAAAATATCCTCCTGTGCAGTACATAAACACGCATGTTGACCAATCATTTTTCGCCCTCCCCTTTATTCAACTCAACATTCATACATTTGGGAGTGAAGTGTAATTGTTTGACAGTGTTCAATCTTCTGTTCAAGTGGTTACCAATGGTGCTACAGGAAACTTCTTTCTCGTATTCGGCTTTCATCCGTAGTTGAATGAGATCCAGACCGACAGAATAGGGCTCAACAAATCAGTCTGTTAACTGATCAGCTTTTGTGTCACATCAAAGTTTCAGTTTATGTCTACCATGTTGACCACATACTCGGTTGTCTACTCCATGGAAAATTCATCCGTTGGCAGTGCGGGGGTGAAGTTCCAGTGCACCGGCAACAACTTTTTGGAGGTTACGGTTCTCAATTGCTTCTAGCACGCGCTGGTGCGTCTCCCGTGAATAAGGTTAGCGTGAGGCTCGACCGGACATCCACACGACTACAAATGCCTAATTGGACATTATATAGAACAGCGAGCCCGTGACACTTTCAGCTTACGGTCCGTTTCTCTCACTTGGTAATCTGCTTAACTTTTATTCTCCTGGGTAGCAGTCCGCGTTCAGCCCCTGGGTGAATGACATCGAGTGTTCGATCCACTTATAAAATCACCAGTGATCGTACACGTTAAAAATTCGATGGACCAATTCGTTGACACTCTGCTTGACAGCATTAACTGAACCATTCAGAAAGGGGTCAATTAAAAGCTCACATTCTTATCATTGCCACCTCGTTTACTCAAGGTGAAATTTTACAAAGTCACCATTGACGAGTAGCTCTCCTTAGTCAGGTCAACGTTTGCGTTCAGTCAACGTGAGTGGTCAGCACATACTGTGGATTTTTGCAGTATTGGCCACTATCATACGGGAACAAACTGCGTCCTCCTATCTAAATTTCACATTTCTGTGAACCCAGTGCTCCCAGAACCAACCCTCTCACTACCACAATGTTTTGCGTACCCAGGTTCAATATCAATACATCTAGATTCCTTGTAATTGACGCTCTGATCCATATATCTACCGCCCTTTGATCAGTACTTTAACTGATAGAATACCCTGGTACGTGTCTGAAGATCTTCTGAGTGTGCGTGCATGGTCATGTGTGAAATAATTTAAGTAATGTTAATCCCGTCTTACATCCGGGCTATTAAGCAAACTTGCATGGTGCCCGTACTGATGATCAAGCAGCCCATGAGATGGACAAACAGTCGCGTACGTCAAATGAGTTTCGACTAAATCCATTCCGTGTCCATTACTCAGTTCAGTCCAATCGGTATTAAGTTTGTGCACGTCGAAGAAATGCGATCAAACCAGCCGGCAGTGACCCATCGTCTTACTTCGTAGAAAGTTTCGCGTTGTAGATTTTTGACTAGAGTTTTTGCCGAGTCAGACTAGTTGATTTTGTTTTCGACTTGGAAGAGCTATTCTGCGCGGTGACATGAAACAAAGAAGCTAAGTGTTTACTGCTTCTCACACGAAGCCGTTTTCTAAACGAGTCAATTGATACTTATTGCACCAAAATGAAAGAACCAGATTGGATGAGTAATTCTTGTGCACGCCTAACAGATTCACTACTTTCGGATGGTCTCATTCCGATGATTTGGAACAAAGCCCTGACACCAATAACGATGGAAGACATATTGCGAGGTGTTAAAATTTATTTTACTCTGTTCATTCGCAAACGTAAAACATTAGAATACATAAAACATGAGTTAGCAACAACGTTAGAAACGGCCAACCATTAGGCTTTATGTGAAGGAGGGTCGGTTATCATTTCCAAGACAGTGGGTCAACGGGGCGCCATGTTTTAAGCTTCTCAAATGAGTCGCTGACAATCTACTCTTGCATCAGGGGCGCTTTATATTGAACCAATGTATCGATGTCTGCATCAGTCAATTACCAACGAACTTCAATCTTGTCGAATCAGTCGATAAGTTACACCTAATGTGTGCGCTGTCTCCTTCAAAGACCGGCAATCAGAATGTTTCACTCAACCAGTTACTCCGTCACTTCAGCGCAGACTACAGTTTCTGACAAAAAGGAACCTGCTCGGAACAAAAGCCAGCCCGTACAAAATGTTTGAAGAAGACTAGCTTCATTTACTGCTGTCGTTCGCAGAAGGTGAATACACGCGACTGATGGATTATAGATGTCGAACTGCTTCCAATAAAAATCTGAACCCAAGAAACTTAACGAAATTTGTCCACTGTAGATAAAATTAATGGCAGTAAGTTGGTAATGCTTCAAGCAGTTTCAAGCCCTGCAATAGAAGTGTGGTTTCATGGTCGATTTGGTAAGCTGGATCTGAGTTAAGTGTTCCGAAGGTCGACTATGAAAGTATGTTACTTCGAATAGCAGTGCGTGGGCAAACGACTCAAGACGCTTGCCTGATAACTTCTTAAAAGGTTTCTAAACAGTGGTAAGGAGATGAACATCACCGTGTCTTGCCACCGAAGACATGAAAGATAAAGAAAAAAAGTTAAATTACTACGGAATGAGATTGTTGACGCTTACAGTGGTTGGTCACAGTAAAGGCGTTCCAAGGAGATCCACCGCTGTCTCCGCTTTACGGTGTCAAGCGGTGGACCCGAACAGCGGTCAGAATAAGTTATGGGGGCGACAGGTGCATTAAGGGCCCACGTCGTGTTTCAGTGCTATATTATACTAGAGTTTAACGTCTGCTAGAGCTTGTCAGTAATGCACTACAGTACTGTTATTGTGTGTCATCTGGGGGCAATAGGACCGTCTGAGTATTACTCAAACGAATACAGGAGTGTTTGAGCATGGTAAGTCAGCTATGCTTACTGTGAGAGGAGTGGTGCAGTGACCAGCACGGTTGCCACATAAAGGCGTAGTCAATGTTTAACTCTCCAACATGGAATGGATAACCACTACTGACGAGCTCTCACAAGAGCAACGTATGAGTTCAGTGCCTCCTTTCGAGAAAAGCTGCCTGGAAACTCTTCGTGAACGCGAATGTTGGAGTCATTTATGATTGTTGGTCAATCTGTACCGGAAGTTTTGCAGAACTTTATTTTAATACTTATGACCTAACAATTACAATGTATTGAAAAAGCAAGATTAATAGCTGGGGACTGATATATACAACTGGAGTAATCCTGTTCTAGTATGAAATGTCCCAGTATCACTTTCGCGTGTCGCGCTGTGAATTTGAGATATCCAACTGGGTTGCTTCGAGTTTCAACAACGAACGAGGTAACATGGCCAGTGTGCACATGGATGGACTGACAGACACAGATATTAGCTGGCTCTTTCTAGGCAAAAGAACACGGATCCGCCAAGCACAGAGAGTAAACGAACATATGTAGCAACCCTATTTGTTTATTACTGACTATGTTAAAGTTACGATTGCCATTTTTACTCTTTTTGTTTCCAACTTTTGTATGTGCTTAAACGTTTGTTTGAACGAGTAGGGATACCGACAGGTTCCCACGCACTCGAACGTGCGCATCAAGCCGTACGCTCGTTTATCGTTCTGCTGTTACCGTTTCGTCTTATTATTCGCCCCCCCCCTCACGTCAACTTCGCTTGCCAACAATACACTCTTTGTTTACTCATTGCGTTATTCTCAACCGGTCGTCTTCGGTTCGTTTGATCCTACAAACTGGTAAACCCGTTTAAATATTACATTATAGTGTATGTTCGGGTTGAGTGAATCACTCGTTTCTCCTGTCATAATATGCTCCCAGTGCGCACAGTGCTTTTCAGTTTATATATCCCATTTAAGTTTGCGCAGTCGCTACGGTCATTAAGTAGATTAAGTCGGAATGTTCGTCTTCCGTATCGCTGACCTGGTTAGCGGTCCCTGATTCTGGGGATCTTGATCTAGGGTTGTGGTTTGTTGTGTAAACAACCAACCTATAAAAAATTACTCGGATGAGTTTTCTCAGCTTGTACCACGCCTTCTCCACGGTATGCCAAACCCTCCTTACGACATTTCATTAGGCTCAGAAACCAGTCATTAGTAGTCTACCAAACAAGCAATTTTTAAAGAAACAGCCATCCGAGAAGTGCGTCTCGAACAACTGTACCACAAGTTACACTTTGGTGACAAGAAGCCGTCAGTTCTTTTTCAGGACATGCAACAGACAATGAGCAAACAACAATTTCCAGAGTCTCTCTTGCAAAAGTTGTGGATGCAACGACCGTCTGAGTGTACACAAGGACTGTTATGCAGGTTGTCCTCAAGTCCGTTGAGTGAAGTAGCAGCTTCGGTTGATGCAGTACACGAGCGCTTTCTAGGTACCACACCTACGCCAGTAGTTCGGTAAGCAGTTATCCACGACAACCCTGCGGTTAGTTTGCAGACCATGAAGACGCCGAGAAAGCAGTTCTGCGCAAGACACAACAAACGTCGTGAATACAACCCATCACAAGCAAACATCAAAGTGGGTCACTTGCAACGTGAACTGGCTAACTTACGTGTCACCATTCAGCGTACCAGGTCACCATTTGAAATTACTCGGACGCGTGCCAGGTCACCATCCAGACCAGAGACTAGTGGTTTTTGTTGGTACAGTGGAAATGCTAGACAATGCCGATCACCATGTAGCTGTCGCAGTAACAAACGTTTTCACTAGCAGACCGGCATATTACAGCGGCAACAGTCCCTGCCCAGTCAAAATTCAGTCGCCTAATCTTTCTACTAGATTCGACCTCCAGGATGAACATCTTAATCGATACAGGAGAGGAGGTTAGTGTCGTTCCACATCCGGAAACTGATTGGGGGTAAGAATCTAGCACTACACTCGGGCTACAAACAATGCAACTATTAGAACATTCGGCTGTCGACTGTTGAGTCCAAACTTTGGCCTTCAACATGATTTTTTTTGGGTTTCCCTCGTAACTGACAGTTTTCTTTCTACCAATGATGTTGATCTCCCCAGACATTTCAAATTGCTGGTTAGCACACGTCCATCGCGTCTATTTGATACCCCGACGAAACTTGACATTTGGAAAAAACGTCACATGCGGCTGTGGTTAATCCAATGTTGTTCGACCACGTCGATTGTGCGTCTTACGAGAATCACTTATCTGAATTCCCATAGCTGATTTGATCCGACAACGAACTATTGGCCTCGACCATCGATGTCGCGCATAACCTTGTCACATGAGGACCGCCAGTCCACAGTCGTTCACGTCGCTTGGCTCCCGATGAGCTCAAAATCGCCCAAGTCGAGTTTAAGCGAATGCTTCGGCTCAGCATTGTCCGTGGGCATCGCCGTTGCACATGTTACCCAAAAAGACTGTTGACGACTGCCACCCATGAGGTGACAATCGGGAATTTAAAAACGCAGTTATTCCCGATGGGTATCCAGTTCCTCACCTTCAAGACGTGACGGAAAACATATCGGGAAGGTTAATATTCACCAAAGTCGATCTAGTGCGCGCTTATAACCAAGATTTCTGTAGCCCCAAAAGAACGCTTTGAAGACAACAGTCATAACACCGTTCGGACTTTTCGAATTTTTACGCATGCCGTTTGGTCTGAGCAACGTTGTTCAGACTTTCCAACGTTTTATTCACGACGTGTGTCGTGGACTGGACGGTGTTTATTCGCATTTGGATGATATTTTGGTGACTAGGTTGTCACAAGAAGAATAGTGCACGGGTTTGCATTTAATGTTCGCCCGTTTGTTGCGCCACGAGGTGACCAGTACACCTAGCTAAGTGCTCGTTTGGGATGCCCCGAGTAACCTTCCTAGGGCACAGTATATCCACGAGCGGGATCGAACCTCTCCCCGACAAAGTGCAGGCAATAGTGGACTATCCGGAACCCACATCGTTCAAACGACTTCATCGGTTCATTGGTGTAGCTACTTTTCACAGCCGTTTCATCCTCGATGCAACTCTCTGATGCAACTACTCACCAAACCGCTCAGAGGTAAGGTACGCTCATTTTCATTTAGAGCTGCTACACAAAATCCACTTACTGAGTTGAAACCAGCTATCGGCAATACACCATCACTCTCACATTATCGTCTGTCTGCTTCTTTAGTGCTGACTGTAAATGCTTCAGACATGAATGTGAGAGCGGTCTCGCGGCAGTTACTCGGTTGCGACTGGTTCACGCCAGCCTTTTTTCTAAGCTTTTAAAGCCAACCGAGTCGAAGTGTGATGCTTTTGGAAAGGGACTGTTAGCGATATATCTCGATATCCGTCATTTTTCGACATGTCCTCGAAGGTAGAGATTAGACCGTCTTTACAGACCATAAACCGTTAACGTACGTTCGGCGTCCGACAAGCAGTCCGCTAACGATACCCGACACCTAAATTATATCGCCAGTTCACCATTGAAATCCGTCACATTTCAATTATCTGGATCCCAGTCGCCGATGTACCCTAGTGCATCAATGTCACAACAAACACAACAGACAGCTCAGTCAATCTCGCTGCACTCGCAGCTGCACAATCCAACTATCCAGAGACAGAACCACTTCGACGATCAATTTCTCTTAAACTATAACTGGCCCCTATGCAATAGTCAGAGTGGATTATTGTGATAATTCGTAGAATATCCCTCACCCCGTTATTCCGTTAGCATTCCGCTGCCAAATTTTTGAATTGTTGCATATTTCTCGCTCGAGCATTCACACTATAGTCAAGATGGACATCGAACGTCTTGTCTCGCGCAATGTCAATCGTAACACTTGCACCCGGTCTAAAGTGCACATGCACTGCCAACGGTCTGAAATTCCTACACGCACCCTATTTGGAATGTTTGCAGACCCAGACGATAGTTAATATCACGTGTATGTTGACGTGGTCAGAATTTTGCCATCCTCTATTGGGTATACGCATATCTTAAAGTGCGTAGATTGAGTCACACTTTGGCCAAAATTCGTGCGGATTTTAGCTTGCTCTTCAGGAACTCTCGCGCGAGCATTTTTGAAATGTTGGGCTGTTAAGTTTGGCTGTCCTGAAGTAATGACCGCTGATCGCTAGTCACATTTTAAGTGTGTCTTCATACCACTTCTCAGCACATTAGGATGTAGTTGGGTTCGCTCCACAACTTACTACTGGACAGCTAACGGAATGATTGAAAGTCTCCATCGGCAGCTGAAAAAATGCATCCGTTAACAACAATTCTTTGTGATAGGAAGTTCCGCCGTTAATCCTGTTAGGTAACCGAAACATGTTGAATGCGATCTACGCACCATCCACACTCAGTCTAGGAGTCCTCGTTACGTTTACTCGGAGAGATGGCTGCTCCACGCGCAACGGGACCCATCAACCTCACCGACTACGGTAAGCGCCTGGCCTGGGATATGCGAAGACTGATCGACCTCAACAAAAAGACAGACAACACAGACGTACGTCGATACTCGTCTATCAACTTATTATCACTTTTGATCCGTGCCGTTTCACCTCGACGACCTTTGCAACCATCCTATACAGGTTCATTCCGCGTAAACAGACGGTGTGATAGGACTTCCGTATTGGAATGCAACGATGAACGCGCGGATGTCTATCAACAAATTAAAACCTATGTCCATCGATATATCTGGTGTAGGAACTGGCATACTATTAGCAACAGCATCTCAGACCATTACTTTGTCCGACATTCGTACAGACTCGGCTGTGGTTACGGCCTTGTCAGCATCGACGATGACAAACCTCCAAAACAGACGTGGTCGAAAGTTGTAAAAGCAGGTGCGCTTTGCATACTACGTAGACGTCTGTCGCATCTAGTTTTTTGCTGTTGCAATTTCTTACCCAATCAATTTTAGATGACTTGCCTGCAGTAGTTTCTGTCAGCGAGCGGTTCTTTTTTTAAAAAAGACCAAACCTTACTTTTTAGCACGATCGAAACGGATACCCGCTGGGGTCACTTTTTTCCGTCAAACGACACTGAATGTTCTAGATTCTGCGAGTCAGCCGTTCAGTATCTTCGTGGGACGTTGTTGAGATTGTACGTCGTGAGGGACGCACGAAAACTTGGAATTCTATGAGGACCGTCTACGATAGACGCGACCAAGGCTACAGTCCTAGTAGACCGACTACAACTTGCCTGTGCCAGACTCCCCGCTTACACGTGTTTATTAAACTTCCAAACTTATTAACTTCCACCTACTTTCTTTCGTCTCCTTTCTCCTCTCAACTACTGTCGACATGAGCTGTGTGGCCGAAGTAAAATGGATCATTCATTCTTGTGTCGACGGTTTCGGTTGGCTGAAACACACCTACACTGTCAAAACCAACCCTGTGGTTGTCTTCTAGGGACAGCGGTGTAGCGACCCCAACTGTTTGTTATTGACTGTGTTAGAGTTCTGAATGTCATTTGTACCTTTCTTGTTACATACCTACGTATGTGCATAGACATTTGTTTGAACGAGTATGGATACCGACAGATAACCCCGCACACTCGAACGTACGACTCACGCGGCGCGCTTGCTCATTGTTCCAATGTACCATGATTTCGTTTCACAAATCACTTGCTCGCAAGTCGACTTCATGTATCGACAGTATGCCTCTTGTTTACCCATTGCGTTATTCTCGACCGGTCGTCTTGATCTGCTTAATCCTACGATCTGGACTGAACTGATTTTTTGAACATCCACTATGTACGCGTTACGCCTGGGAACCGTTCTTGCCGGGCACTGACGTACGTGTGCTACTGATCACCGAACGCCGTTAGCGACTCTCCTCCTGCTTCTGGAAACAAACACATCGTGGGTTGCTGAAACAGTAACCAGAAGTACTGAAGCGCCTGGGAAACGGGATGGAAGGTGAACTCCGTACACAAAAGCGTTTTCCAGAGTGGTCATAAGAACACAGTGGGTGTCAGTTTATCAAGTTTACCTGCCGTTATTGCTTCAGCTCTCCGTGAAATCTGGTCTGAAAAAACTCCATGAAGCAACAAGTTGCATGTGATATAACACTGTAGCATTTGGACAGTAACACTTAATCAGAAGTCAGGCAAGTTAACTATTCAGGCTTGTTAACTACCCTTTGGGAGGAATATTCATCTGATTGAGGGAGTACAGCACAGAGTAATAAGGCATGTTTTATAGCTTATTTTGTTTCCTTGTACTATCGACAAGGAGAAGACGAGCTTATTTTGGCCTATGGAATGTTATGTCAGCCTCTGTGATATATTCTTACGCTAAGTACAATTTGTTGTTTCCGCGGCCACTCGCTGAATCGACAAAAGCAGACAGATTTTCTGAAATGCGAACAGCATTCTTTCAGTGGTAAGATATGCTCCATCTAGAATACTGCTTGAATTTGTTGTGAAAGCGTTGCCCAACAGATACTAGTCAGATGCTTCAATCAGTTAGTTCACCAAGACAACGTTGAAGTAGTTTATGACATCTAGTGCCAATACTGGCAAATCGTTATCCGTTGAAATGCGGTTGTTTTAAGCTAAACTGCCACGTCCGTGACACTTCTATATTCCTTAATAATCGTCATCACCTGTGAAACGGAACAATTTGTTTGATTGTCTTCACCTTCTTTATATTTCCCTCACTCTGTGTTATTGCGTTACCATTTAGCACAACATCTAACACAACCAGGTGTACATAAATGTTAAATCCTCTCTAACCTGTAAAATCTTCATGAATACGTACACTAAACAACAAGGGGATTCAGAATTGTCTATAATTACGCCTCATCCATCTGGAAAACTTTTTAGGTTGTAGTATGTTTTTGGATTGTGTGACAAGAGACGCTCGATAATCTTTTTGTGGAACACAAGTCCGCTGAAAGGCTACTGCTCAGAATAATTCCATAGGCCAATTAAAACAAACCTTTGTTTTGAGTGAAAAATGCTAATACGATATACTTACAATGCCTTCGTAACTGAATGGAAGATTCTATAGGCATCTACAATTCTGATGAGTAGTCGGGATTTGGTTAATTTCAAGTTGAACATCACCCACAATTGATCGCAGCTGTCGCATTCCCATAGACTTTCCAGTCGGCCCTTTCGAAAGGGGCCGACTGGAAAGTCTATGGGAATGCGACAGCTGCGATCAATTGTGGGTGATGTTCAACTTGAAATTTCCAATTCTCTTTGGTGACTTACAAACCGATCAAATTGTAGTGTATAAATTACCAATTACTGTCCATGAAAAATCGCTGCAACTCAGGGTCAGGTAAACATGGTGTATGGTTTTTGACGATTCTGGATAGTGGCGCTAAGCGTGTTCATACCGTAATACCGTACTTCGGTTCTTCTGAAAAACCACAACTGTGTGGTTGTTTGTCGGAAGATGTTGCACTGCGAGTTCTAGATGGATCTCTAGACAAGGGATATCGTATCAATACTGACAATTTCCTTACAAGTTCTACTTCGTTCCGTAAGCTTAGCTGAAAATGTAACACGTTGGTTCAACTTAACCAACATGGGAATTTGAGGAAATCAACTTGACACTGTTTAGTCTACTTGTGTCTACATTCTATTGAAGTATAGAAAATCCGTTAAAAGTTTTTCGTTTACTAATGAGGTGGTAGCACGGAGGTAACGGATTAGCAACATTTTGCGCGGAATAACTTTCCTTGAGAAGACAGAAAATTCGTCGCAAATTAATTAGACGTAACTATTATGTCAAATGGCCTATAAAGGTTATAAATGTGTACCAATCAGCTTTGTTCAATACAACTGTTTTGGGATTAACTTGACTGAAAAGTACAGGGGAAAGATTTCTGGCCGTTCTAATCTTCCCAAAGATCGTAATACTGTAGGCCCATTCAAGCCAGAACGTTCATTCATCGAAGAAATGCATGAAGGCGGTTTGCAATGGCAACCAACTATTCAACAATGAGTACTAGAACCTGCCCCCTGGTGAGCAAGTTACGTTCGAAATGTTGGTCATCTGTAAGCTGAACATGCTTAGTAAAAATGGATCATCGTCTTGACGGCAATACATAGTTCTCCACCACCGGATGGAAAGCAAAAATTTACGCTTACTTGTATGCAATGATTTCCGGACAAAGGTAACAGGAACGGGAAGCAAAATAAGAACGTGTGTGAATAGGAGACCGAACGTATATTTTGTCAAAATTACAATTGGCCTCGTGAAACGCTGGACGACAGTGACAAACGAGAATATATAACAAGATTAAGGAACTAGCCGTCGAACGCGCGAGCTAGCCTAAAGTATGCCTACATGCAAACGAACATGCAACCAAACCGGCGCGAACACACGCAGAAAGCGGACAGCAAACAAATATTCCCAGTCTCCTACTCACAATGCGACCCAGTAGGTTGGCAAGTATTTTACAAATCGGACAGCAGGCAGATCAGGGACCCTATTGTTGATATCACTGTTTCGCGTCAGCCTTTCTGACGAAAAGGCAAATTAAACTGTTTTCTCTAATTTTGCCTCGCTAGATTGTCTGCACTTTGTCGGCCAGTGCACCACGAAAAACGCTGTCATCCTCGTCACGTGAATTCATCATATCTAATTTTTGGTTTTCATATCACAATTCGTAAACGATGAGATATACCTCGATGGGCTATTGGCATTCGACGATGAGATTGGAACAGGACGTCTTGAAACATGCTTTCTTGAGGTTGTGCAGTCATCGCGCATTCGTCACGCAACCATGTCAGCGCGTATGAAATGCGCGAACACCTCTACAATCTCCCGAGTCCAGACCGAAGGGCTTATCCAACGAGCAGACCCCCTAAATCGGTCGGGTGAGCGGAAGGGCACAACACACCGCCGAAACCACTTCCAGATTAGCTGGCTCTGGGTCGGGTGGGGATGCACGCGCGTTTCCAGTCGAGTCTCACGGCCCCATCGATCCAGTGTTTTGGCCCTTACGGACAAAGGACGACAACCCCTGGCTGATCACACACGTCCCCTTTAACCGTTTCGGCGCTTGAGTGACAACACTGGACTAGGAACCAGCAAATGTCGGTGAGTGCAAACGGACAAAGTAAAGATACGATATTTTCTCTAACGGATTGTGTTATCACGAGACTTTTTTTGACCAAATGATGGACAACAAAAGCCGCATTCAGAACGAAACGGATTTACAAAGATTCTGTGTTTGAAGTAGCCTAAAGGAAGATAATCCAGTTGAATTATATCTGATGACTCCATCAGTTCACTTTGACCGATCCATCGTCGTTCGAATGTTTCATCCGGATATTCTCATGCACACAGTGTAAAATGTGGTGCTGTATCATTCTGTTGAAAGTGCTGCTGAGAGCCTACTGAAAACGTCCGCAAACACTGGATGAGCTCAAAGTAGATGTAGTTTATTTTAAAAAACTGTCGAGGATTGAGGTCGAATATGTATTACACGGACCGTACAAATTATCTTGTATAACGCCGTTATTGACACCGACGGGCGTACATCAAGATGTAACCAGTTCTAACTAATGGTGTTCAATAATATCTACATACTGCGAATAGTTTATCTATAATATACAAACATGGTCTTCGTATCAGAAGTTGTTTCCTTTAAATGACACATTGTCATCTTAGTCGCGGTCCACCAGTGTGATCTGGTTCCGGCATGATATTTAGTCCAGTCCAATTTGCGCACGGCATTTTTCAAAACACTGCGACTTTCCAGAGGATAGAGCAATTTACTGTGACCAACACTTTTGAACGACCTGTGCACTTCGATCTCGACAACGAAACAAGCTGCTTTCATCACGATATCTATATATGGACAAAATTGTCAAATATGACATGTTGATAGAAAATGGAGCAAGGCCATAAAACTTGAAAATTATAATTCTCGGAATTAGGGACTTCGAATAGCCCTAGAAATCGTACTTGAATTGAAACCTCCCACGTAAGTAATAGAGAGAAGACCTCGGACTGGTTGTCATAAACAGTTGTTCTTCATGAGGCAAGAACCCTGGTTAATAGATGCACATCAGTATTAAAAAGTCGGAGTTTGTCATCGGCTGATTTTAACGACACAAGCTGTAAGTTGAGTGGTGCAATACAAGACAGGGGAGTTGAGGAACAACGAAAGATGTAACACTGAAACTGTTCGTCCGATCCTCATGCGGTATCTTAAAACGATGTTGAGTTGGTCCCATGCTAGATCGTCTATTGTGTCAGAGGGTTGGATAGGCGGTGTGTCGAATAGGTTTTCATCGCGAAAATGCCATACGTCGCTTAGTGTTTTGAGAACACGGCTATGAAACGTCACGTCAGATACCATATGTGATGCGACAAACTTAAAAACACAACACGACATACCTCGGATTCTATGGGATAATTGTTAGTACATGATCACTATTTAAGTACTTTGTAAATCCGTTCCGATCATGAATGCGGCTTTTGTTGTCCATCATTTGGTCAAAAAAGTCTCGTGATAACACAATCCGTTAGAGAAAATATCGTATCTTTACTTTGTCCGTTTGCACTCACCGACATTTGCTGGTTCCTAGTCCAGTGTTGTCACTCAAGCGCCGAAACGGTTAAAGGGGACGTGTGTGATCAGCCAGGGGTTGTCGTCCTTTGTCCGTAAGGGCCAAAACACTGGATCGATGGGGCCGTGAGACTCGACTGGAAACGCGCGTGCATCCCCACCCGACCCAGAGCCAGCTAATCTGGAAGTGGTTTCGGCGGTGTGTTGTGCCCTTCCGCTCACCCGACCGATTAGGGGGTCTGCTCGTTGGACAAGCCCTTCGGTCTGGACTCGGGACTTTGTAGACGTATTCATGCGTCCTAGACATGCGGTTTAATGCCCGTATTTACGCTCGCGCGATGTCCCGAGCCCAGATTTTTGAGTTTCGGTTCTGACGACTGTGGAACATCGATTGGCTGGGGAAACCGTTAGGATGAATTACGGTCAACACGGTTATAGCGTAGTTGATATGGCGTTAACGCTTGAATCACCAAGTCACCATTTCGAATCTACCTTTTTTTTCAAAGTTTCCAAGACTTTTTTCCTGTGGTTGCCTGACCTGAATTTTAGTGGCATTTGTCCGACTAGGGTCAACTTTGACTGCTAAGCCTGGAAAAATCGGCAAATCAGTTCGCAGTGTACGGGCTCTGTATCACTAGATCGTCCGCGGTGTGAACAGTTTATTTCCGGCTTCGTGTTCACCGTTGGTGATCCGAATTTCCGGTACGTTATTGTTAATTTCGGACCTAACTTCCGATTGCCCAACGGAATGCACGCTATTTCTTGATAAATTTACCAATCACATTCTGCTTTTCTGCATGCTGAACTCGATCACGGCGTGTCTACCTATTGGCTAACCTTGATCACAGGGCATAGAGAACATGCAGCATGCAGTGCAAGATGAGTTAAGAACATGTGGTAGGTAGACCGGTGATGGAGAAGTGCGATTGGCTGTTGTTTTGGTCGCAAGTGTGCTGCTGGTGTGTCTGGGCTATAGTCCGTGGGACGCAGACATCGCGAGTAGCGACTCCACCGATTAGCCATTGGCTCCCACGGCAGGAGAAGGCCGATGGAATTTTCAGTTAAAACAAGCCCCAGAACGGCAACCGGAGGCGTATCTTGGACAGCTTTTGATCACTTCGATCACCCATAAATGATTCAATGAATAATAGATTGAGCTACTCTCGTATCACGTTGACAACACAGACGAGCATCATCCGAATGTTTGAAAAAGGTCAAGACTGACAGATGTGCAAGATGGATGGCGTAGTGAGCTTCAAGTTTCTGGAAGCGTAATTACCAAGAGGTCCGAAAATGATGGTTATTTCTTATCCCCGATGTGAAATCCCGTTTAAAACGAATGGGGTGTGGTGAAAGGTGACGTTAAACCCTGTCTACACACAGGGTACACCATATTATGGGGGAAAGGCGAACCCAGAAGAACACTGGCATATGAAGAATGAGGAGCGCATATGTTGAAAGATTATTATATCCACAGTCAATAAGGCTACCAGGGGTCAATGTTACGGGTTTGTTAAGCAGTCTGGACGCCACCATGCGGATACCTTCTACGGGATAGACTTGGATTATCCTTGGTCCGTATTGGAGAAGGGCCGGATGCCATATTGAAAATGTGAACGAAAACCTGTCTTTCTAAAGGTGATCACGACCTGACTCATTCTTTCGTGATATACTTATGTTGCTTTGATGAATTATTCAAGAGGGAAGTAAGTGGACTCACGCTCAGTCCCGACGATGGACAGTTAGGTTGTTGGATCATTTTGTTAAGGGTGGCCACGTTCCGCAACCACAACTATCCTTTTCGCTTGCAGCCGCATGTGTACTCAGACCGATCCGTGACAGTTTCAGTGGTCAGACACCGATTGGAACGTCCGTATATCTTAGTATGTTTGTGAAGTGGTTCATCGTAAAATATGGGAAGTCATATTTATTTCGAACAACTTACACCTGATGACTAGGTTTACAGGAAATGGCGAGGGAAACAGCGGTATCCCTGTTTTTATGACGATGATGATTACGGTGACATCTGATCAAGTCAGAAGGGAATAGACTGTTGATCTAGGTTTTTGTGCATTCACTTGTGCCCCGGATAGGCGTCCGTTTAAACAGGACATACCTCTTGAGTATTGCGATAGCAAAGTCCAGCGCTTCAGTACAGTCCGGTTGTGCTTTATATAAGTGTTCACAGTTCATTCGGACAGGCAGTAGTAAATTTTATCCCTTTAGAACATTTGCTGTATTCGTATGGATTGAAATTGGGTTATTTGAATAAAAACGTCTTTAGATTTTGAATAAAGAAGACAGTAGGCTGATATTGCACGATTTATGTCCGGACAAATTTCGCTGCATCTTTACGAGTGCATACTACAGACCATTTATATATCAGTATGAGAAAACGAACAACAACTGAAATGCATGTTTAATGCATTTTAGTATGGAAGGCGAGAATCAAAACAGTCTACCATTTCTGGATATATGCATCAGAAGAAATGCAGATGGCTCGATTCAACGAAGCGTTCATCGCAAGAGCACTTGGACAGGTCAGTACCTGTCCTGCGCACTTTGTTTGATCAGGCCAGACGTATTTGCACTGAAGATATGGCCGTGTTAGAGACTACCCTACAACTAAACGGTTACCCTAAACCGTTTATTGCAAGATTCAAACAACCCATTGACATAGGAATTCGACCCGACACAGTGTCCAAAAAGCCGGTATTTCTTCGTCTTCCCTTTAAGGGTGATGATGTATGCCAACTTATTCACCGTCGTCTGGTTAGTTCTATCGCGAGAACATACAATGCAGTTGTCCCAGTGATTCTGTTCAGAACATTCCGGATTCCAAAGCCCTGTGTGAAACAACCGGTACCCGAGTCAGCCAAATCCAACGTTATCTATGAATATCGATGTAGATGCGGAGCATCCTACATAGGCAGGACTGAGCGCCAGTTGCGAACCCGGGTCATGGAGCACATCCCGAAGTGGGTCAAGAAACAGGTCACGCAAGCACATGACGTCACAGTTGCGCATAGAAACAAGGAGCCTGCATCATCCATTGCGCGTCATATTCTAATGACGCAACACCAATGCGATCCCACAACGGCATTTCGCGTTATCTACTCAACGTCACACAGGCGAACACTGCGCTATGCTGAAGCTGTTGCAATCCGAAAGTTCAAACCCGTGTTGTGTGTTCAGAAACAACTGTTTGTAGGGTTGTCGCTACCGTGGTAGTGACAATGATTGTGCACTCTGACAATTGACTTTCTCTGGTATCTTGTTCGTTTTCTCATACTGATATATAAATGGTCTGTAGTATGCACTCGTAAAGATGCAGCGAAATTTGTCCGGACATAAATCGTGCAATATCAGCCTACTGTCTTCTTTATTCAAATTCTTGAATTCGCATTTTCCACCGTGCATTGGCTGCAAACTGATTTACTCAAAAAATGATCATAGCTACCTGTCTTCTCATCCATGGACCTGTGTCAGCGACACTGGTGGGCAGCCGGATGGTCAGATGGTGAGTTGATGCCATTTAATCCGAAGGAAAGGAAATATCCTCCGATTTACTCATGTTTGAAGTCCGTCGTCAATGTAGTACATAGAAACGAGTAAAGCTACAGTGCATTAACTTTGATATCAGTGGCTTGTAGTAAATTCATATTCAAACTGAAACATGAACGGGTGCGGCGGTACTAATAAAGCAACACTCATGTCGAAGGTGGTTTCACCGCATTTCCTGTTGCTTTTGAATGTTGACCTCGATTACGATTAACTGCTTCTTGTTACCTTTGGACTTTTAACCCTGAGACCGATTAGTCACTTGCTGCCGCTGTTGAGTTTTGACGTGGAGTTTGATTAGTCACTTCCTGTAGCTGATGAACTTTGACCAAGAAGCTGGTTGATTGATCTCTGTCTTCTGACTGGGCCAGTCACCTCTTCGTTTTTGGACTTTGATGTGTTCAGTTATCCGTTATCCAGAATTGACCACTGGTTCGTTCCGTTCAATTCGCTCCGTTTAGATGTGCTGACACTTAAGAGTGACGGCGGTTACACCCCCCTAAGTCTTTTTTGCATTAACTCATAGATGTTGTCCAGCTCAATGTTTTTTCTATTGACTGGGTTGACGAAGAACAGGCCTCAAGAAATTATTTTACGTGTTTTCGTGTTCTGAGGTGCCCACGTCGTATGTGTCTAGTTTTATTCACAAGGACAGAAATCAAGGGAACTTGATTTTCAGTTGGTGTTCGTGTATTCGTGTAAATACTTTTCGTCCGGTTTGGACGACGTAATGTTGTCCACAGTCGTCGCGTTAGATTTTGTACAACGCTTGGCTTTATCGACACCTTTGAGTTTTTCTTTTAGTTTTAAGGGTATTCTTCGTAATATTAGTTGGTTTGTGTGCTAGTGTGCTGCAGTGTGGTGGCAGAAGCTTTGTGGTCGTTTCTGACACGGTTTTTAACGTATGGTATAACGATCCTTTTTGTTGATACCTTTGAGTTTGAGCCTCTTTCGTTCCTCAACAAGCTTCGTCTGATGAAATCACTTATGTATCCGTGGAGAAGTACTCGGTGCATGTGCTTTCTTCCTTCCTCCGAAGCTTTGCGGTATTGCAATGCGATTCAACTTCGAAACAGAGTTCGGATGTAGCTTCCTTCCGGCAGATTAGGTGGCTGCTGTGAAAACCAGGGTGCTCATCTGTTGCATACGCGTCAAGGCCGCCTGTGTGCCCCACGCCCCTGTTAGGACTCAAGCTGCGTTCTGATTGGTCGCGCCTTCAACGACCAACGCTCATTCGTCCACGCACATAAGAATGACGTTACAGCTTGTAAATGGACAATATAGTTTGTACTTCTACTGAGTCACGTGTTCTCTCTACCGTTGTTATAGCCTGTAAGGCTTATTGTTGATTGCACCCTAATACGAATACAACATGATCTGTCTGTGTTTCTTCTCGATAACCTGAGGGCTGCAGTGTTCCAGCAACTTTTTGACCGACCAGAACACCCAAGAAAGGTAGTTTGTCGTTATTTTCAAATTCCATAGTAAACCTAATATCGTTTAATATGTAGCCTGTCTTCTCTCGATGGACGTCTTAGTGTTACGAATGTATTATTGATATAATATTTTCACAGTTTTGGTCTGGTAATGAGCAGAGCGATGCTGTCCAACCTCTGTGTAACTGCTTCGGCGATGGTTCTAGATATAGACGATCCTCTTGGAGTTCCATCAAGTTGCTCATGGATTTGACCATTGAATTTTAGGTATGTAGAAAGATATAGTTCCATGAGGATTGCATAAGCTTTCCGGTCTCAATGATTCATTCGGTCTTCGAGATGTACCTTTGATCAGGACAAGGTCGACGGAAGTGAAAAGCGCTATGACAAAACAAAACCAACGCGTTTTCTTACTGTATCCTGATGTCTTTAAGTTTGTTCAGGAGTTGCTAAGACTTGTTGAGGATTGCTCAGACCTATACGTTTAAACACCCAAGCACCTTGTTTGAAAACAAATTGTTTTTAACTTAAATGCCAAACTCGGAAAACAACCGAAGGCCTGGCAACAAGATGTTTTGATATGAAGTGGAACGACACGGCTGGACGACGAGGTTACGGAACTGAGAAGTATCACACGCCGCTCAGCGTTTCTGCAACACGACCATTTAGTGTCAAACCAGAATTCACAGATAGTGCAACAAAACGCGGACAATAAACGAAACATACTGAACGCTGTAAACTGTTGAACAAACTAGGACGCAGAATCATCTGACGCCGGGTAGGTAGCGTGGACCCATAAAAATACCACAACCCACGCATGCAACTAGTTGCATCTATTTATTGTTGCTTCCTTCTCTCCACGGAAGGTGAATACTACCGATTTGTTCATTCAAAGGTTTACCTGATTCAACACAGTTCTAGTGATCTCAACATGCTGACCGTCAAACACCAAGCTGATGAAACACGGAAGCAGACTGCTGAATCGCAATATCGTCGTGGGACGTCAACTAGGTGAGTAAGAGTGCAGTGGCTCGAAGATGAGCGATTCAGAGATCGCACAGACATTCCAAAAGTGCGATATGATGGTGCTTCTGTCTCTGTGTGAGGCGCTATCCGGTCAGCTTGTCGGTAGTCTTTTCGGATTATAGCACCAATGATTTTGGATAAAAAGTCTATTGCAAGCAACTTTACTGTAAAAACCAGCCATCCAGCAAGGCCGGATACGACCAGATATGACATACCAATAAGACTTAATACTGCATTTTAAGTGATCTGACGGCAGAACCAACCCTTTTCAGGGATCATTCATAATGACCGCCTTAGTTATTTTCGTCCAACTGTTTAAGGTACTCTGAATATGGTGCGTAAGCGAGCGCACTGGGGACAGACGGCGAATTCGTGTGAGAACCAAGCAATTAAACAACGAATGTTATCCAGAAAAAGTCAATTGTAGGAACGGTGCCGAGAAGTTAGTATACGTGCGTAAAAGTGTAGCTAGTGATCAAGATGCTGGGCGGTTCACAAGCAAAAGAAAAGATCGCTGAGTTTATGAGCAAGGTCTTGTCTCCAACAGAACAGAAGTATTCGACGACTGAGAAGTGCATAGAGACGGTTTCGATGATGGATAAATGGGTGTTTTTAAGCCGAGATTGGCCACGAATCGTTAACATGAACTGCGGCGACGGAGGATACGTGAGAAGGTTTGCATGCTGGGTACTTCTTTGACAACGATTAACTTCCGCAATTAAGCATACCGGAGAAGAAAAACCGCATATCGGATTGGTTATCGCGAACCAGGGGAAGACATGATTTTTTCAACCTTATTCTCACAGTGAACTAATTGATTCCCGTTTAGGCTGCAGAAACATTGACGAAATCGCAACGCTAAGATCGAGGACTGCGCGGAAGGTGTTGTATTGGATCGTCGCCTTGGTTACGCGCTCAATCGTTTGACCCAAAACCGAGAAAGAAGAGACGCGGCAACACCGTTTATTGGAAGAGCGAGTCAAAATTAGGCCACAGAGGCTCTAAATTTATAGGACGAAACGATTACCATACATGGCAGACAGACAGAGCGAATCAAATGAAACGGTCATATATGGCAGTCAGGCGTCAGAGCAAATCACGTTACAGGGGGCATCAGAAAGCAACGCGAGAAAACAGTCCAGATAGCGCACAGGCGTTCGACCGCACACCTGCAATCTGATTGGCTGAGTGGAACCATACCACCACCCACGACCATACCATCCGAGCTGGGCCGGCCGATCGATGTGGCGTGATGCGTCCTGGCTGTTTCGTTAGGAGATGCGCCTCCTAACAGGGTGCTAGATACACTGTTATGGGAACAACGATCCATAATAAGGGACTCGACACAGAGCTATGACTATTCCATTAAACGTAGGTGTGGTTTGAAATAAGTCACGCTGGGACACTGACCTGAAAACTGAACACTGGATTTAAGCGGGTTCAAATTATTCCGAAAAGACAGATTGGACCTAGTCATAAGCTGCCATGAGATGGCTGCCCCAAAACGCAAAACGAAAGGATTATTGACAGAGAGTGAAAAGCATTGTAATATCTCACGTACTGGCAAGTAGACAACGCCAGCTGTGTGTGTGTGGGAGAGAGAGAAAGAGAACCAAAACATGCGGTATCTAATACAGCGGTTTCAGTGTAGGAAATTGGAGATCCACAGTCAGTAGATATATGATCTTTCCTGGCTATCAACAGTGACGATCAGTAGATAATCATTATGACAAAACATCTATTGAGTTGACGCAACTGGCGTTTTTGACCAGAAAACCACCGTAAAGTGATACGGCGGTGAGACCTATTGTGGTGAAACACGGGGGGTGGGGTGGCCAAAACCTTTTTTTTACGAATCAAGACTAATGTTTCGAAAGTAGAAAATATCGAACCTGCTAGAAAGACTGTGAAATAGACGAATCCGAAAAACACCTCATCAACAGCGGATGAAGAGTCTAACGGAACGAAACAACCGGATGATGGAAACTCGGTTGTATACCACAACAAGCAACTGGAAATCAGCATACCTACTGACATTATTAGATCGTCGTGCATTCACCTTAGTAAGTACAGGTAAAAGATCATTTCAAGTGTTGCACTCCCGAGGCCGGCGGCTACCAGTGCATCAAGACATTATATTTTGGCCAAGCTCGCAACTCACTACAAGATAACCCACAAAAGACAGAAGACTGGCAAACGGGAGTTTAAAACCTATTCACGTCCGCACTAAGGAAAGAACATTCAACAGAAGTGGAAGCAAACAACAATCAGCTCCATATGGCTTTGAGTTAAATTGTAAGAAATGGCAGAACACAGGAGCACGACCCCAAAAATCAGTGATCACTGGATTATTTGTACTGTGCATAACATTAAGGAGGAACGACGAAAACAAGACAACCAGTTGAAAGGATACTGCACTCAGCTGAAGAGAACAATTGAAGAGAAACTCTTGAGCGTTAGGGAAGCCACACGGAAATCAGAGGCAACTTACAATAAGGAGATATTGGAAGAACGGGCATTTTAGACTGGAAAGGTGTAATAGACCACTTACAATAATTATGGGTGGTTACTTGGCCGAACATGTAGACTGATCAGTGCGAGACAGAGATGAAATCGACACTCGTATTGCACGTGAAAAATCACAGGCTGACGGCTGGTGGCAAAATAAGCGTTTAATCGAATACCAACCAATATTAATATCAACTATATAAGAAACAAGACGACAGTTACGTTATAGCCTGTGGATTCATTCATGGTGGTGAACTCGTATGCGATATATGGCAGTTTCCGTAAACGGATAACGTCGGTGTCAACAGCTTTCTGAACATAACATTAGGCCCCATTGTATCTCTAGGTCTATTCACCTCTGGTGTATGCTCTAAAACGGACTACTGTTTCCTGACTTTCGCTGGAGTATTCCATCTAGTAACCAGACACAATTCACTATAGCTGAAGTTACGGAAACCTGATGAACACAACTCGAAGTGGAACAAACCGCCGCCACTGGGGACCTCTGAAGACTATTCCGTTTTGTTCAGGTAGCAAAAGGCCACGTGTAAATGAATCAATCCGAGAAATCAGTCGTGGGCTTACTCACAACCTTTAACGACGCCAAGGGCGCTAGAGTGAACAAATCCATCAGGAACTCGGCTGACCATTCACACTGTTAATTGAGCATTCGAGTAATTCCTGTGCTCATTTGTTTGTTAACGTTTTTCTGCCCTCGGAAACGGAAGCCACGGTCGGCAGCAGGTTACACAGAAGTCACAATGTAACTGTCTGAGACGAACTCACTCCTGTTTCTTTGCAGATGCAGAGCCGATGACCATATGCCAAAATCCCGGAGTATGCAGTCGTTCCGACTGACTGGGCTTGGTTGAGCTCAGCTTCACTTCCATCAGGGGTACAAACGGTTCTTTTGCAAACTACCGAGTGAATAGCCTGATGCACATTTCACCGAAGCTGCTTGCAACTATTGTACTTCGTATATTATTTGTGACGCGTGTGCTACATATTCACGAGGAACAACCTGGATTTCGCCCTGGCCGCGGCTGCATTGGTCACATCTTCACATCCCAAAGGGATGCCCGAATACTGTACTTCATGTAAAAGGTCTACAGTCTAGCTAAATATCCAACCTTGTCCTTATATCGTAAAGGACATTGCTGTTATTGATAGGATACAAGGTCGAGCAACAAAACGGGTTACGAGCTTATATTCTCTACCCTACTCAGGTAGGTCGTGCAGGCCAGAGCAGTTCCCAATGTGCCACCAACATATTAGACGAGGCTTGAGTTTAGTAGATAGGATCCCGCATCAACTCTGACATTCCTTGAAAAAAGCAGTTGTGCCTAGCGAAAATAATCAACTCAGGGGCAGATCGCTGAAGCTATATCAAATGAAATGTTTCGACTTGCACAGCACACTCTTAGCTTTCAGATGCGCTCAATCTGGAACGACCAACCAGAGTCTATCGTTGATGTGTCGTCAGGAGTTGAATCCCACTCCAGACTTGATGCACGCATTCGGGAAACCAAACACAGTATTCAGATAACTTGATCATCGGGGTCATTGCAGTGGAATGGAGACACTTTCGACCCTTCACTGTTGATGCTGGGCAGTTGTTTTCTGTTGTATATTGCAGCACGATTGTTGCACGCTTGATAAAAAGTAGTTAGGTTTTTATTCCACTCGTCATCCTCCGATTTTCTCTCTCGCAATGTTTTTGTTGCTGACCCTTTGAAACTAAAACAAATTCCCCAATTACCTTACATTCGAAATCGTCGCATATTGATTCAGAAGTTAGTAAACATGCTCAGCTCCCAATATGCAGATTTCCGATGAGTTCTATCGTTATCTTTTTGAACGCTAAAGGAGTTTTTGATTCAATTAACAGAGCTGCGCTCTGGAACCGTCTATCAAGAAAGGGTATTTACAAACGGTATGCTGAATTTCTGAATGCAGCTTGCTGACAAACTTCGGGCAGGGTTAGGGCTTACGGCGGTTCATCACCGCCTGTTAACATCTTAACTGGGTTGCAGCGAGATTGCCCACACTTCCTCTTCTTATTCAATTTTCTCATAAAGGATATCCTGGCGTAAGCTCTGACAGCATGCGTACTCCCTTTGAATACTTTGATCTAGGTTTTTTTTTCTTAGACTTCCAACCAAGGATCATAAACTTCTTTCCAGATCTCCAAGACACTCGTCCAACCGTAGCGGCATCCATCATTATGGTCATATTAAATCTACCGTGTTTGAACATTTTAAAGTTTACAAGTAGCTTGTCCCCCCGCACCTCCAAAAAAAGAAATTTCTCACCTTGTGGTCATCCTTTCTAGATTTGAATTCACCTTCTTACCTAGGTCTCGTTTGCGAATACTCTTGTATACGATTTATCTGTTATCTTTTACTTCTTATCGGCCTTGAAAATTATACAAACGAGTTGAAAATGAAGTCGAATTACTATTTTTACTAAACATTCTGTATGTTGAAGAAGTGGCTTTCTAAATGCTGAATATTCACTTCTCAAGGTGCATAGAGTGTTTTCTTGACTTAGCCTGATGTGAATATTGTGGTGGAAAGGTGCTCAGATACTAGACTGAAAGTACGCAACAAAACTGTTCTAATGTGTGAGAGTACATGGGGATCCCGAAGCGTTTTACAGAGAGGACGTCACTTTGAGTAGGTTGTGATGGTTTGTGCACCCTTTAGATGCTGCACGACCGACAACATTTTGCGCATCCTTCATGTTTGACGGCAAGTCTTTGAAAGTAGTCCAGAAATTATTGTTCTTCGAGATCATCATCAGCACTGATAGAATGCCAGATGAGATCACAACTCGTATAGCTAAAACTCGAATGGGGCTTGTCGATTTACACCATTTGTGGTACTGACGCGGTGTGTTTTTCAGTGAAAGGCAGAACGTGGATTACGACTTTACAAGCAGTTCTATTGCATGGCAGCGAAACCTGGTTTGATCGCGCGAGGGATGTTTCGAATCATGAGGGATGTATGGTGGGAATACCATGTGAACAACGACGCAGTTTGCCGACCCGTCTTTGATGCGGACAGACTCCATAGACCACTACACCTAATGATCTCGTCACGTGAGCTTCGTTGGCTTGGCCACATCCTACGTATGCCAGCTTATTGCTTTCCACGCCGTGCTTTGTTTGCCAATGGTGGGTTAGGATGAAAGTGGCAGTCTGGGTACGGGAGCATTAACATTGAAGTTTGCTGCGTTACGACATTCCCGGCTTCTTGGATAAGTCCAAAGGACAATGAAAAGTCTTGACTGAGGACGCTATCTGATATGCATAAGGATAGAAATCAATGGCGCACGTGTGACGAATCTCTGTACATGCTGCTTTAATGGTTTGTTCTTTTCGGTCTACAATCTTCTGTTTTTATACCTCAACTAACCCACGATTCGTCTTTTATCCCTCGAGATTATATGTCTTGTTCCATATTATGTGTATTTCAGTCACTTTATGGGCACGTATGTTTTACATCCGTGGAGTGACATATTTTAGTAAACAGTAGTTGGACTACCTAAGAACTCATCCCATACCTCGAGATGTTAACCAGTTATTAAACTGTATAAACTCTAACGATAAAAGCTTCGTCACAGGTACTCAGAGGTTACCTAAACTTTCGATTAACCTACAGTACGCGAAGCTGTTAATTGGGCTTCCGTCTAAAGACCTCGTATATTCGTGATAGGGTGCTTCTGGATCTCTCTGAATCAGTCAGTAGTCCACGCCACTCAAAACTTCACTTGTTTGGACGGTGTGATCTGTACATTATCTTCTAAACATACGGAAGTTGACAACGTCTCGCACAACATCCTGTGCACATCACAACAGTAATATCATATTCAGAATTCAATAATGAAAGTCTGCAATCACGCCGAGCATTACAGAAATATTCCTCCGTCAAAAGTTGTACGAGGGTGGTAGTGGAAGCTGGCTTACTTCGGCATGTCCAGGATCATGCTAGGCTGCCACTGGGTTGAGAAGCATCTTGTCCCGGGAGGGGCAAGATCCAATCCCCAGTAGAATGTCACTGATCTATTAAAAGGGGTGACACTCAAAAAATGAACCAAACGTCCCATTGTCATGACCGGTCCAACACGGAACACCATTAACAATGACAGAAGGAAGTTGCGCTTACTGAGCATGTTATGTTTGCAACCGCACTACCTCTGCTGTAGGAGAGGATAGGTTTTGTTGTCAACATAGTCTTGTTCAAAGACTGAAGATGAATCCCAAGCATTTCCGTAGGAAGTTTACAGCACACACTAGAAGTAAGATCAGCAGTTCCTCCTTTTAAACCTTCGGCGGATTAATCCGTATTGGCGTAAAGGCGACCAACACCCTGGAAAAACAGTAAGCGAATGGACAAAACTGTACATTACGAGTGACTTTTGAGCATACAATAGACATGTCAGGATCAAAATAACGAACCTACCGGCTGACAGGTCACCCGGCCCAACGTTGATATCTCCCGTCTTTCTGAAAAGCTGTGCTTGGTTATAAACAGAATTCTCAACAGTTCTTTTCAATCGTGGTTTGCCAACCATCATTCAGACAAAAGCATGGAGGCAGTTCACACTTTACTTCAAAGGTGAGTGCAGAGGAAACCTAGCAAAAAGTATAAGTCAACAGCGTTATTTATAATGGTTACCAAAGTAATGAAGAGCTTACTGGATAACTCCATCCGGGTAGCAGATCACAAATTCAGTTTTAAGGGACTGCTCGAAAGGGATATTCATGCACCAGAAGTCTACTGATTGCACATAACTTTCGGACAAAAGCTGCCGATGTAAGACTGGTCATTGATGCGAACTGTCTTGAGTTTCCCATAGCTTCTGATAGATTTGCCTATTCAACTCTGATACGGAAACTCCACAGTTACAGCTTTGATGAGTAATTATTCATGTCTGAAAGATTACCTAGTTGAGCGTAGATTTAATGCTAAGGTGAACTGGCAATTATCAGAATGGTTCCTTATCAATAGCGACGTTCCGCAGGTCTTAGGGTCCCCGTTTTCCATTCTTTTCATACGTGAACCGTCCAACATCGTCAAATCACTGATGGCCCTGTACTCTAACGATACAACATTTTGGCAAGTTGTAGGATGTCCGGAAAAAATGGATATCCTACGGAACGATTTGAGCTGTATAAACTACCGGTACATAGAAAACAGCATATCTTTCAACGTCAACAATTGCAGACATGCACATTTGCCATCAAAATTGTGCTAAATACCACCTTGGTAACGCCAAATTACCCGCATTCTTTTACGAATGAGACTTAGAGATCCTAGTGGAAGACAGTATACGTCTTTATACAAACAGTGTGGTCAAGATTGAGTTCACTGGCCTGGTAGGATGTGTAAAATGGTTTCATAACTGACAGTTACATATTGTAGCAAAAAGTCGTTTTATAAAGATCGAGCATTATCGTCCAACGCGCACGTTCTCACGCTACACGCAAATTCGCGTTTATTTACTGGAATTCCAGTCTACAACGCAGCGGCGACTTTCATTTAAACATCATGTGCACTTCTGCCTAGTTTTGTGAATGTGGCTAGCACTTTCTGTCGTGGGTTTTTATTTGTCATGTCTCGTTCGTTGGTCCCATTTCGCTACGTGATGGGTCGTTCGGTCACCCGTGTTGTCCGCAATCCACCTGGTGTGGATTTTGGATACATCTCACCACCGCGTCGAGATATTCCACTGAGTGTGGGAATAGTCACACCTTCGACTGGGTCACTCATCACAATATGGTACCTGCGTTTATAAGTAAGTTCGCATGATGTATGCCGTCCAATTATTTTTTCGCCTGCCATGTGGCGTTGTGGCGGGAATCAAAAACCACACATTTCTGGTTTAATCACTCGTCGATGGCCGCGCTCCAACATACCTAAGTGTTATTCTGTTTAGATGCGGTTTGTAACACCACAAGGGACTATTTGTACAATCCGCGTAATAACTATTCGGTCCCCATTCTCAACGGCCGTTCCATACAGTTACTCTGGTCACCTCGTGTCTGTGAGAATTGACTTAGTGCGTCGTGCTCAGAACGGTGGAGGAGACCTAATTCTCACTTACATAATACATCGCACCTCAAGTCATTCACCGGCAGATCTCCACCTATCAAACAGCTAAGTACGCAGCAACGGTAATTTAATGGAATTGGTTTATGGAATGAATAGGTTTCTATGTGAACAGGACTGCTTCACAGTCAGGATTCCTTCACACTAGAACACACTACCCAACTCTGGTTACGTCTGAATGGGTTGAGTTTCAAAACTCCTCTTGACCGGTACATACATAGAAGATAACCTGTATTACAACTTTTCTAGGAACATTTCTAGCCCACTTCCACGGGTTGTTAAACGTGCATATCTGACGGAACACTGAGGTGCTGAGTTCGCTGCTGTTGTGACTACATGCTGGTAGCTTTATCCAAGTTTCCTTTCATTCACTTTTTCTCTATACCTATGAACCGCTCAACACAGAAATAGGAGCGCACTAAGATCTTTCTTCCTTTTATATCAGTTTGTGAACTAATAGGATATTCGGTGACTGTGGTCACTCACATACTAGGTGGGCTCCTCACTCGGAATTCCAATTGACTAAGACATTAACGCGCTGCGCTTCAGTCCGACTAGTCATAATTACCGATGTATGGATTGTGCGTAGCAGTGTTGTGACCGCAAAAGACGATTGGACTGCAAAGTTGTTTATTGCACGAACTCCCGTACAGGTTATGTTAAAACAGGACCACGAACACGTACACTCATTTGCACGGCTGACGTGCATTCACACACATTGGGTAGCAGTACGTTGTCATTCGCCCTGGTGGCACTTCCCCATAGTGCGTACACACTATTCCGATAGTCGCTTCTGGTCCATCGTCTTCCTGGCGTTGAGGCTTGCCCTTTAGTTCCCGAATGTACGCAGCACAAACGAGGGTGCCTGTTATACAACAGTAGACCCTCTCTACAGAGGACATGCTTTTGGCCTTTAGAGCGTCCCCCGTCAAAACTTACGATCAGTAGATTTCAACAACAGATATTTCGGTTGACCTCATGAAAGCCCCATTCTGACGCAAACGCCCACTGTCTCAAGCCCGGACCGTTTGTTAGAAACGAA
Organism: Paragonimus kellicotti; assembly: GCA_014220965.1. NCBI lineage: Eukaryota > Metazoa > Platyhelminthes > Trematoda > Plagiorchiida > Troglotrematidae > Paragonimus > Paragonimus kellicotti. Next base: position 24,422 of record LOND01000626.1, on the reverse strand, counting down.
CCGGACCATGCGTACCAGCGCATCCATTCACAATCAGCACACGGGTGTCATATAGGGCCATCAAAAACAATACCTATAAGCTTTATTATAAAAAATAGGCATTGTTTGCAACACTGTGTGCTACCAACATGTGACCATTATTCCCGCGAGTCACAAAACTTATTTATCGAATAGTCCTAGTTCCCTACACAAACGAGTGAGTCCAATATATTGCAGTACTGCAACCGACCGGATACCCAACTCCATCAGAGAGTGAGGGGGTAGTCTGGAATATTCATGTACACTTCCGACGGATCGCACTTAGAGAAGCAGAGGAGCTGTTTTGTACCTGGCAGTACTGCCTGGGTACAGGAAGAAGCTTCACTTAACCCAGTGGTGTTGTGTCCAATCGAATGCAAGTGAGCCATGCAGTTGGCCAATCAGATTGCTCTGACCTTCAAGCGATCGATGACACTTGCGGGTAGCGGCTGCCCGTGCCGTGTGGACTGAGAGTTTTCCGTAACGTATCGTGAATCGGTTGCTCTAATAAAGCTTACTTACTACTGGTATTTTCCGTTGTTCTTGAACACAACAAGTGGGTCAACCTGAAAGCTTCCGCACATTTTGTACTCCGGTGGAATTAGTTAAACATATTTTACGCATAAGTCTCCTCGCCATAATTTCGCATTTCGTCCGATTTGCGTGAAAAACGACTAATTTTGACACTTTCAACATACTAGAAAACAATGTGATACAGTATGACGCGATTTCCGGCCTGCGCTATGTGGATTTACAATCGAACATCAAATCAGGAAGTCAGTTGAGAAGACGCAGAAAACTTTTGGCTAAGATGAACCGAAAAAGGAGCAGTTTAGGAATTGATCACATGGTTCCAATCCGGAGATGTGAATCCCAGAGACTCCCTCGTAGTGGGAGGTATCCAATTCGTGTAGGTGAGTATCTGGAAGAGTTAGTGGAAACCAGTCTCACAACATAGGCATAGGGACCATTTCCTTTTGATTTTGTTTCACGAGTACGTGAAATTTAGGGTCAGGGTGGGAAAAACAAATGCTGCTATACGATTTCAAAATGACTGTAATCACAACAAGGAATTTCCGGAGTTTCACGTCGATATAACATACGACCCATTGCCAAGTCTCCATAACGGTATGCTAAAAACGAGAAAGACATTTGGCTAGCAAAAATCGAGGAAGTAAATTGTAATCAACCCCAACGTTCTGTCACTGTCCAATAGGTAACGGAAATCGAACTGAAGGTATCTGAGCAGTATTTACAATCGGAAGTACAAATGGATCAGTGCATTGAACCCGTTGAAACCGAAAGCTCAGTTTCGCAACAAAACTGAACGGTAAGTTCATAATTATTCGTCTGTCATTCTGAGTCAACTTATGTTAGATGGGTTATGGCTAAGCGTAAAGTGTTACCATCCACGGTCTAAATGTAACAGATTAGACTCTGAAATTCAGTTTGAAAGCTGACACCAAAAGTTGAATGAACTGGTTCCAGTTTCATAATTTCACATGGAGCATTGCAAATCTATTCTGGTTATATACAGGTTATAAATATGTGAACAGCACGGTGTCCAATAACAGGGATATTTAGCCGCAACTGTGAAACTGTAAACCAACGTGAATATTCCATTGACAAAATGTCTGACAGAACAGTTTGCTAAGACGTAAAAAGACGGATAAAAAACCTTGCGAAAAAAAGTCACCCAAGTTACTTGAGCTGAAACGCCCAGATTTGATTGACACACGCACCAATGTGCGTATCATCCAGAAAGGGATAATCATTATGTCTCTCCATGGTCTCTGTTGGATCTGTTGAAGTTCGTCTGGTACGTTTGTCGTCTTTTGTCTGGTATGATGCGGAACGATGAATCCGTTGAGGTATGTTTGGTTTGTTTGTAAAAAGCCGATCCTTAATTTGCCTTTAGTTGTCTTTGTTGTGTGCAGTAAACGATCATGACGTATTTTGTACCATAACTGCACATAAAATGTTTACTTTCTTACATTTTATAACTGTCATTGTCTGTTAAAACTTCCTTCTTGGTATTGTTTGACACGTTCTCATCTTCATCTGTACCCGATTGTTTTAATGAGGTCATTTCCCGTTGACTGGTGGCCGTTTGTGAACACGTGCTTAGTTGCTCCATTTTGAACTCCTTTGCTGGATAATTTGTGTACCCGGTTGATTCACATTCAAGGTGAGATAGTACCTTTGTTGTAATTTTATTAAACAGTACCGTATAAATTCCAATACTTTCGACCGCCTTTTCTGACGTTTTTGGACTTGGAAGATAGTCCGTTAACCCGACCGTCTGAATAAGCGTTATTGGAATTGTCGAATACGCGTTACTGAGTGAATTACCCTAAATCGCCAGGAGCGATTTAACAGTCTCCTTAAATTTCACAAAGGCGAAGTGCCCTTAAGACATATTCTTGACAGGTACAAGCCACCGCTTTAGTTCAGTAGGTACTGGAGTTGCTAGAACCAGTCAAACCACGACTGATTCTACTTGGTTTAAAAAGCACTCAGTCTCGTTGACGCGGTTGCTTCGGTGTACATCAAGAATCGCGACACGTAGCCCCGCTATTCACCAACGTGATGTTAAAAGGAACAATGGATTATATCTGCAATCACATTGAGAACACCAAACTCAATATCGGCGTCCCTAATAACAAATCAAAAGAATTATTATTTCGTACCTCAGATGTCCAGTTTCAACTCAACGGGGAGTATCACAGAATGACGGCATTGCAGTGGGTTCTCCACTGGGCGCAATACTCGCAGACATATTCCTGGACAAGCTAAAAACGAATTAACTACGCAACATCGTTGAGAACTGCTACTCCCGCAAACGTTATATAGATGACACAGCTTGTATGATGAACGATGTTAGTGATAATTAGATACTAGTATCTGATTTCAGTCGTGCGCATCCCAACATTATGTCTACTATCGAATCAGAACAGAACAACAGACCATCTTTGTAGATACTGTAACGCTTCGTAGAATGGACGACTCGGTTGAAAGGCCAGTCTATGAAAAAAAAGCCGAACTGGCCATCTTGGTTCAAACTAAACCCTGTTAAACGCTCAAAAATGTATTACTAATAAGTAGTTTGGCAGATTTATGATTTTAGATGAGACCCAATTGTGAAAAGTCAGGGCTTCGGCTGGATTCGAACCAGCGACAGAAACACCATGCCCAAACGCGGCAAGCGCTCTACATCGGACTCTGTTACCCACCCGTCCCACTGTTTCATATGGAATCCACCAAATGATCCAGGAGATCGACTGCCTCGGCATGATGATTTGGTGGATTCCATATGAGACAGTGGGACGGGTGGGTAACCGAGTCCAAATGTGAAATTTCCGAGCTCCTGGCGTGGCTTCGTAGCTCAGCTGGTAGAGCGCTTGCCGCGTTTGGGCATGTGTTTCTGTCGCTGGTTCGAATCCAGCCGAAGCCCTGACTTTTCACAATTGGGTCTCATCTAAAATCATAAATCTGCCAAACTACTTATTAGTAATATATGTTTGGGTGTTTAACAGGGTTTAGTTTGCACCAAGATGACTACTCCTTAGGCTTCCATAAACACAAGCTGTAATAACCTGATTGCACTGTACATTGAACGAAACATCATTCAACACGGTCTGAAACGGGTTACTGCCCCACAGGCACCATTCGGAAGTGTGTTTTGGACTACCTACAAACAGAGGGACGTGTCATCGCAATGGTCCCGTTCGTTGCTTTTTGATTATGTCAACTGTACTGATCTCCATTAGCTCTGACATCAATCTATGCAAACCTTATTTACTACGGTAGTAGCTTCACGTCCAGGAAAGGGGCCGAGAACCAGAGCTACTTGTTAGAAGTTCATCGACACTGAAAAACGACTGATATCATTCAAAGTACTGACTGAAAAAAAACATGGACAGATCAGCACACGATGCATAAAGAGAAACCCAGTGCACCATCCGGGCGAAATAGAAGGTCAAATTTGTTCAAACGATAGGTTGGGCAATGCAAACGTCTCACATGAGAACGATAGATTGCGAAAAACGTAACTCTTCAAGTGTTGACATCGCGAAAGTTAACAGATTCAGTCAGCATCCAAATTTGCTCATTCGACTCACCAGTCCTCTGGTTTCATAGCAGACACCGGTCTTCTCTGTAACAAAATCGGTTTATTTAGACGTCGTATCTAACCCAGGTTTAAATCAACCGGATCTGAGCGGTCTAGCTAACAAACTAGCCTGACGTAATGGGAAAGGCACCAAGAAATGATCGCTACCTCAGCCACTGTGGTTCAACCTAATTCCATATCCATCTCGTACCATCCAAAATTCGAATAGTCATGTTCGCCGATACCTCTATTTTCAACGAAGCAGCCAACATAGTCGATACAAATACGTACAAACATATGTTACCCAAACGCACAGCTTGTGCAATAAGCGAATGACAGCCAATTACAAACAACTTACCACAGGATGGACTGGTAGTTAGAGTTTAATTGGAATGGCAGGAAAAAATGTGCGAGCGAAAAATGGAAGAAACATCTGTCCCAGAGATCCCGTCAAAAGTAACGGTTACAAAAATCACATGACAACATGGGAAAATGCCACACGCTCAACCCAGATCTCATGAGGAAGTTTCAGTGAAAAAAATATAATGTCAATTACAGCAAATAACCGGCACCGAACGAAGGCAGAACGACGATCGACATTCCAGAAGCTAGTAGAGCATTTTATCATTTGTGCCCTGAACATATCAATATGCCTTATTCTACGAAACGAAGCAAGTGTATCCAAGTCTGCAGGATTTTCGTTCACCAGACACAGTGGGTTGTTTGTAAACTGAATCGTGTAAAGTTGAAACGTGGAAGCCGTTAACTTATTTCGAGGTTTAATTTGTTTAAAACTTAAAGGATGCATGTGGACTTGTGCCTGCGATGTTTAGATCTTAAACTGGAGGCTGGTCACAATGGCAACGTCTTATTACCAAAAGAGTGTTTTGACACTTATTGTTAATAGTCAACGCATATCGGTTAATTGGTGGAACGTGGATGGCCCACATCTCGCATCATTGTAGCTCTGTTTCAAGCGGGTAATTTGGAAAAGTTCGTCAACAGAAGAACGAAAGTACGTGATTCCTTAGATGGTCCAGGGATCGACAGTTCGTACAAATTGGAACAATCGCAATCAGGTAACGATAGAAATATCGCAACACAAGATAGGTAGGTTCATGAAAACTATGCATATGCGGATGGGTGTTCAGTATCAATCCATCACTGCCGCGGCACCGACAGTTGCAACGCCAACATGAACAGCACACAAACACCATAAAGTACACATATTTCTGCGACACAGCGCAGGCGAAAATGGATCAAACAGCTGGAAGATTGGCTGGTTGTTAATGTCTTCCCCGGAATCCTTCCTTAGAACCTGGTTAAGCACACAGCTCATTAATCACTTCTTCTACTAGACCCGAAACAACAATAGGCACTGAAATTCAGTTTGAAAGCACATTCAACTAACTTCCAGGATAACCAAGGTTTATTGAAACAAATCTGGTCAGCGTTGCACACTGATGTCGCAATTGTGAACCTAAAGACTACAGCTCATTGGAGAGCAATAAAGGAACTGGGAAATAACGGAGACAGTGACAATGAAATCTGATAGAAGAACAGGAGCTGCCGCCGCTTTACCAAAGCAGACTATGCAAAAAGATGCAACCGATCCTGGTGGATAGGCAAAAGTTTCCTTCTACGAGAAGCACGTTAATATCGGAAAAATTTAGAGAACTATTGGAATAAAATTGGGTGAAGTGCCCAAATGAGTTTTAGCAATGCACCCGCTCAACGGTTTCAGAAAAAACAGGCGAACAAAGATTTCCGGGGATCAAAAAGAGAACCAAACTACCAGACAGACTAGCGCGGTCAATTCGCAAGCACTACGTTGCTCAACTTCGCGTAACATATTGAGCAATGTAACCACTAATTTTGCCGAGTAGCAGGAAACAGAGAGATCGGACCACATCCCGCATAATTTGCAATTTTTAAAATAGCTCTAGTGAGCGCCACATGAAAATCATGAACCGATCTCTGGATGCTCCGATTGGCGAACATTTTCTGAAATAGTTGTAAGTCCAAATGGATGCTCTGACTAAACCAGCCAACTCACAAGATCGAAAGTCATCTACAACGCAGTTAGCGCTCTGTTCTTCGCGATGAAAATACGCATCAGCTTGCATATGTATTCACACAGGCAGTGAGTGTTGACGTTGCAGCGCACGTCGTACCTCAGCATGGTACGGCGATGAGGAATTGGTGACGACCGACCGTCCATATGTGCACAGTAAGCTATGGTGTAGAAAAGGCAATCGGTTGTCACTGAAAGGAACAGCACATAATGTTTGTGTGCGTTCTGTCTTGTCCTGTTTCTGAAACAGAGCATGTTCGCGACGGAGACGTCAACAGACTTGTTGTATTTGACCATCGTTGTCTCCGCCAATTAGCCCACATTAAGTGGGCTGATCGCGTGAGCAACACAGCCGTTCGCCGGCGCGTATTCCGGAATGCTCGGGATGCGCGATCAATTGGTCAACTACTCACGTTGCACAGCCTGCGATGGTTGGGTCACGTACTCCGCATGCCAACTGAGCGTTTACTGCACCGGATGCTGCACACTGATATCACCAACAGTTTGGTTAAGCCGTGTGGCGGTCCAGCAACAACGTGGGCACGAAACAGGAAGACACTGATTAATCCATGGAACAAAGTGAGTAGGAATCGTCTGTTTGATTGAGGTGCTCGTGATCACTCAGATCGCTGACCATCTCAGATGGCAGTGTGCCGCGGTCAATGGCGTACTTGCATCCATACTGTGGTGAGTTACCGAGTCGGAGGTGGAACTTGGTGAAACACATCACCGCGGAAAGAAGTCATGTCCAAATGTCCACAGCGAGATGAATGAGGACAAGGTGGTTGGACGAGCCATCGCTCGACGAAATCGTACGAATAGACGAGACATTATAGGCAAAAGGTGTTGGATGACCAGATCGGAGGCGCGACTAGTCCAGCACTCGGTGTAATATTTCGACACGGTTGTGAGATGTGGTCCAAGTCCGCGGCGTATAGATTGCGGACATTACGGACGACCGAACGAGCTATATCTCAACAAAATCAGACCAACGGATGAGGAGTGGCAGATGGGAACCCCCTGATGGGAGGCGTCAACCACGAACAAACCAGACAGAAGCGCGCATGATATATGATTGAAAACCACCGGTGTTTGGACNAAGCAAACGAAAGTAAACAGACTGCAGCATAAGACCAAAGGAGACTTTGGCGCCAACGACGGTAGTGGATAAAACAAACAACATTTTACAATCTTGTTATTGTTCCCGTCCTCTTGTTTCTTTCGTTCATTCGTTGATGCTATGTTAGGTGGCACTTATGATCATATTATTGTTCAGTAAGCCACTGACGAAATAAAAAATTAACAACCCTCGGATAACTTTAATTGTGGTCCAAGTCTCCGTGCCGTCGTCACGGTTTCATCATCGTCGTCCAATTGGAGCCATACATCAGCGGTTACATAATACTATACATATTTTTCGCCCTTTACCTAGATGTGTATTTGAACAGTGTTAGTATTAACCTTATCAATCTTGCTGTTTTTCTTCAAGTTAAAGTCCGATTTGCGCAGGATGAAGCGGCTGTTTCTAATCGGGCGTCCAGAATAATTGCACCAGAATGCCAGAGAACGGCAGCTGAAGCTTCAGCTGTCCTACTTAAGGAGGGATGTACGGACTTTCAGGGATGTTTTTTTCATTTCAAAGCCCGTCTTGATTACCAAGGTAATCTATGTGGGCAATGGAATATAGGAAGAAGAAAATTCTCAGAAACTTCCAGTGCTTATCTAAGCACATGGTATTTGGTATATACTTTTTTCATACTACTAGTACGAGAGATTTCGAACATGGCAGACAAGACAGACGGGTACACGCACGTGAAGGCGCGTCAGTTAACCCTCTAATTACAACTCAACCCTTTCTAGAATGGGATCACCAAAACAGTATATTCCCGTAGGTATACTGTCACAGACTTATTGGGCCAGCATCTTTCCATAACAGTGCATGAGATTTTATCAACTGGGGTAACTTCCCTTAGCAGCAGGCGACTCTCTATTAACCCGTTTCCCGATAACAAAAAAGTATAAAACATGAGTATACTTGGGTAGTCACTCTGTCATAGGAAATGTAATCTAAAACACTGGCTGCGCGTCAGAAATACTCGACCAAGCCATTTGGGATCTGTTTTGTGAAATGAAAATACAAGACAATAAAGAGCCCTCACAATGTCACACATCTATGCTACCTCTACCTGCTCAATCTTGTCGGTTATGCCAAGGGGGACCTGGAAAGATCCCCAGCCACACTCTATTCAAGCGCATTTTGGATGAGATCACAGTATCGTTGTGAACCACTTCACATGGAAGCTTGTTCCACGCATTCACTATCCGGTGGCTGAAGAAGTTTGCTCGAAAGTCTAAACGGGCCCCACCTTTCCCTCGTCAGGAGATATCACCATTTGTTCGAAAAAATATGTGGTCTTTGAGCCTCTCAAGCCTTTCAGCATTATGGATGTCTCACTAAAATGACCCCTCTCCTCCTAATTCCAAGGGAGTGCAATCTGAACTCCTCCAATCGGTTCCGATAGGGTTTGCTCTCAAGCCCCGTTATCATAAGAGTTGAGGTTGCTCTACTCTTTCAGTGCACTGAATGACTTCAGGTAACTAGGGTGCCCACGCCTGCACGCAGTAATCGACATGAGGACGACCAACGGCTTCGTGTAGCGGCAGAAAAGCTCCCGGTTGCCTGCTGGACAATAATCTCTCGAGTTTAAACAGCTCACTGCCGGCTCTGTGTACAGACGCTGCGCATTGAACGGGGGTTGGAAGTCNAGTCCACATGCATCCTTTAAGTTTTAAACAAATTAAACCTCGAAATAAGTTAACGGCTTCCACGTTTCAACTTTACAGGAGTCAATCTAGAGGTGAAGCGGAAACTAATATCCTAAGGGCTATGGCCGTATTTGCCAATACGAGAAATTTCTCTGAAGATTACGGACCACAATTTTCTTCTCGGCTGCAAAAACATCGCTGCTCAGGGTAGATATGAACCCCCCTCAGGTTTTTGATTGTCGATATTTGAAATTGTGCGCTGGCATCAAGAGGAACCATCGAAGAGGTTAGGGAGCTGATTATTGTTGGTGATTGACAAAGGAGCTTCTGTGTCCATTCTTTAGGCTTGCAGAGACTTAGAGTGCTAGGTCACCTGCTACGGATGCCATCTAATTATCCGTCACACCGGGTACTCTGCCAACGTTGCGGCCGACTGGCGTAAGGTGCGAGGTGGACAGATGATGACCTGGCGTAGACAAATGAAATCGTTCACGAAGGGGTTGGCCACTGTAGGTCGGGTTCGTCTCTCGGGCTGATACCCTTTCGATTCAGAAACGGCGGCTGAAGACGCTAGTTGACATGGCGGCTAATCGGGCTTAATGGCCTGAATGTTGTTGGTTGGCAGAGTTATTTTGTGGAATGAGTGCAGCAAAGGATGCCGGGCAGTGAAAGCCGTAATGAAGCTTCCTCGCTAGCAACGCCTTAGCTCCGTCGTTTGTGTGTGATAAACATGACTAACGTTTCTCCTTTTTTTCGTTATACATTTGTCATACTATTCCACATTCCTGTACACACATAAAACCCAACAATATACGGTGTGCTGTCGAGTCATTTTGCGTTCGGCAATTTCTACAGTTCGACTGTAACTCAATTCAATGCTGATCATTACATTTCGGCGTCGCGCTTTGGAACTTTATAGTGGTTACTGAGAAGGAGCAATCACAGGTTAATCCAAATGCTCGTGAAGGGGAAGCTCGCTTGGAGAAGTTTAACATTTAGTGTCACGAAATCTGACTCGAATAAGGTTGTTTATTTTCAATACTCCGTTGACAAAGATGTTTACGCTCTAAGCAAAAACTTGACTTTCCCGGATTCACCAATCAATATTTCCCATCCTACGCTAAACAAAACACTTCTCCAACATTTTAAACCTGTAAATTTTGTGGCAGCTGAAACAGCCAAATTCAAAATGAAACACTGAGTTCCCTTTAACCACTTCATCAGAGCAGAAAGAAGACATATTGCGATATGTTAACATTTCATTTACTCTCATCAGTCGCAAACGTAAAACATGCCAGTTATATACATCATATAGATAAGGACAAACAGGGACTAGACACATCTACAAGCACACCAATTATTATGTAATCACGACCATGGCAACCCGATAGGTTGCCTCAACCACTTTTGTGCACATAACGTCGGCTGGTAAGTTCGAATGAGCATCGCTTCGCAAAAAGCTAATAACTTCGAATTCTACTGCGCAACAATGTCTTGAGTGAGTTCAATGAGTCAACTTGGTGACCTGCTGTCATGGATGTGTTTAGCAATCGATGACGTTGGATTTCGAGCCGTCAGTGCACCAAGTTGAGGCTGGTGTTCTGTTGTTTCAACCACTTCGGGATGTGTTCGGCGACTGTTGTATCGTAAATCAGAACGCAAGGCAGTCGTAACGAGCGTAAACAGCATGTATGCAAATCTGACCAACAGACGTAACACGTGACATTAAACCAGTGAACGAGTTAGAATTAAACCAATCATAGTCGCGATGTATCACGCGAGTGTTAGTAGCCAATCAGATACGAGGTGAACGTTGTGTCACTGTAATGGATGTACACACACATACAACATCACTCCCTTTCGTTCAGTTTCGAATTAGGCGTGGATAAAACGATCGACCGACTTCGGAGCCCGTGATGAGCGACGAGGATTTGGGGGGTTTCCAACGGATTGATCCGTACGTGAAGGTAAGGCGACTCCCTGGGTTAATCGTCCAGCAAATAATTGACGTTGATTCACTTTCTTGTTATTATTCAACTCGTATGTACCGGGTCCGAGAGTACGCTTTATGGAGACCGGGGACGTAAAGCGTATTTGCCCTTTGTTGTGCGACTGATTCTTTAAGCGAACGAATGTTCCGGGTGCCAGAGTTCTTGCCGACTTGGCATAGGTCTTTTGGTAAGTTTCTCTCCGGAGCAGCTCGCTATGTTTGTCTTCGTTTGTAGGTTGGTGAGCTGCGTTGAGTTTCGTACGTAGAGCTCTCCCGAACATAAGTTCAGCAGGCGTTTTTCCGGTCGCTCTATGGTGACTGGTGCGATAAGTGAATAACGCTTGAAGTACAGAATCCTCCCACGTCTCTCCTTGTAACTGTAATGCCTGTATACACTCCTTCAAAGAGCGATTCAAACGTTCCACCATACCATTACTTGAGGGATTGTAAGGAACAGTCCGTGAATGTTTTATTCCCTGCCGACGTAAAAATTCTTCGAACTCATAACTGACAAATTGTGATCCATTATCGGTGACAATCTCTTCAGGAATTCCGAAGCGAGCAATAAGGTGCTTCATCCAGTGAATTACTGTGGATGACGTGACATCTCCACAAATATGTGCCTCAGGCCATTTACTGTAGTAGCAATTGGCGACCAGTATGTTACGTTTGTTAGAAGGAGCTGTTGCAAAAGGTCCCATAATATCGATAGCCAGCTTTGCCCACGGGCGCATAGGATATTCCACTGGCTGCACAGGGCAACTATAGGTTTGGTTGATTTATCAGCGTGTTGGCAAGGGGCACAATCATTAATGAGGGTCTCAATTGAAGAAGACATTCGTGGCCACCAATACCATTCGCTAGCACGACGAAGGGTCCTTGTGATTCCAGGATGTCCCTCATGAGCACAAAGCATAATCTCACGTTTTAAACTAGATGGTGGAACGAACCGTGATCCACGCATGATGCAGTCGTCTATCACAGAAAGCTCCTGTCGCAAGGGTAGTAGCATTTTAGCTCGTCCGTGATATTTTTGACACTAGGCCATCCGTTAGAGATGTATTGTTTCAGTTGTTGGAGTTCATCGTCCATTTGCGTATGCTCTCGCAATCGCTTTTTGGTTACCGCATGAATTTCCAGGTCATCAATGGCAGCCACCATTTCGAATTCGTTCATATCATCTGTAGCAGTTTGTATAGATAAAGGTAATCGGGAAAGTGCGTCAGCTACTTGATTTTCTGAACCTCTTCTATATTTAATTTGGAAATCGTAATTCAGTAGTCTGGCATACCACCGACTGATCCTTAATGGTCTGTGACCTTTAGTTCCTTGACTGAGAAGTGTCGTTAATGCTGCATGATCAGTTCTCAGAGTGAAGCGTCTACCGAAAAGGTACATATGCCACTTCTCGCAGGCCCAGACACAGGCTAAAGCTTCTTTTTCACTGGCTGAATATTTACGTTCCGTGCCAGAAAGTGTTCGTGAAGCGTATGCAATAACCTTTTCCTGTCCTTCTTGAATTTGAGAAAGGACAGCTCCCAGACCAAAATCGGAGGCATCTGTTGAAACAAACGTACTACAGGATTCATCAAAGATACTGACAACAGGAACGGAAACAATCATCTGTTTCACGCGTAAGAGACATGTGCTCGAAGATCTGTGCACAATCGAACGCTACCGTCTTTTTTGAAGACTGCAACTAATGGGTGTACCCAAGACGAGCATGTTATTGGTTCAATGATGTCATTTTGAAGCATCAACTTGATGGCGGCAGAAACTGCTTCCCGCTTTGCAAGAGGTATCGGCCGCGGCTGTGATATAGAGGACGGTTTTGCATCCGACTTTAAACGAATTTGGTGGGCCACGTTGACTGCACGACCAATTGAATCAGCAAACAATTGTGGGTATTTATGATGCAATAATGGTACGTCAACAGAAGCTATTGTCATACGTTCAACAGAAGGTACCAGGTTCAGAGCAACCATGGCGTTACGACCTAACAATGGTTTTCTGTCAGTGTTGCATATATACACAGCAACCGAAGCAGGTGGAGAAAATTCAACACACAGTTGGAGTAATATAAATCCCTTCATTTCTATGGGTGCGTTGGAGTAGCTGTCAAATTTATAACCCGTTGGGTACACAGGTAGATGTTTGAAATGACGCTCATAAAATGAGTAGGGAATTATAGTTATTGGAGATGCAGAGTCTAGTTCCATTTCAAGAGGCAGTTTTAAGGCCGAAGTTAGAAAATGAATGGTTCGAACATCGGAACGTGGTAATCGTGGTTCTTTAACAGACGTGGAAGCAGTAACATTTTCGTCAGAACGTAAAGCATAAATTGTTTCTACGGCAGAAAGTTCTTCTGGCACAGTAACAGTACCTCCTTCTAGTGCATGTACCGAGCGCGTACGACAGACTTTTGCAAAATGACCGATTTTAGAACAACTTGAACATTTAGCAGTTTTTGCTGGGCATTCCAGATTATTCGCTCGATGTGCTGTTGATCCACAACGGAAACATTTTCCGAGAGGTTGAAAGGCAGCTGAAGGCTTCAAATTTTTGATCACTGATACCGATTGTGGCGACTTTGGGAACAATTCACATTGCGATCGAACTTGCTCTTTAATACGGGCCATTTCACAGGCCTTCTCCCAAGATAATTTGGATGCATCCTCAGTCAAGAGAGATTCACGAATTTTTTCATTTCGTACTCCAAAGATAAACTGTTGTATGAGCATGCAGTCTTCAAGTTTCTTAGTAGGTATTTTAGAATACTCGCACGGACGGATGGCTCTTATAAGTCGAGAAGATGAGATTAGGGGGACTAAAAACGTTCCACCATTTCTGCGAAAACAACCCCATGTCATGTTTCACAGTTTCAGTCACAGTTTCCAATGTGAGATACATGTTCCCCTAACTTGAGAGTACTCGATTTTATGGCGTCCTCGAGATATGGACGAAATAATAATTTACGACCACACCAT